>JAAXCT010002217.1:0-88175 GCA_012490785.1 Eragrostis nindensis
ACCTAGGCCTTTGGTATCCAAAGGGCTCCAAGTTCAAGTTAGTTGGCTATTCCGATGCCGACTACGCCGGATGTAAGGTGCAAGCTTCATGACCATTGGAGTTTGGAAACCTCAAAGGTATAATGTTTTGGTGATTGGGTGACCATATTGATGTGAACATAACATTCCTTGTAGGATATACAAATGGTCATGTCAATGAAGTCGTCTCACATACTCTATCTATCGACGACTTGGTGATGAGGGTTGCCTCGACAATTCGGATCGAGAACTTGATGGAGTCACGGAGAGATGTGGATCAAGGCTAAGGACATGCTAGATCAAGCGAGTGTTGCTTGGTTAGATGTTAGCTTGAGTCCATAGGAAAAAAACCGGACTATCAAGAGGGATCGAATGGTTCTCTTAGAGCACACTAGGTTAGAGATCAAATGGATGCATTGTGAGTCTCTTGAGGGCTAGGGTGGCTGAGAGAGAAGAGGAACCAAGAATGAGAAGTTGGAAGCAAGGATCAAGAGTGGATCAAGTTTTCAGCTTATGCCGAAGAGATCGGACAGTACGGTCCTAGGGACCGTATGGTACGGTCTTCATTGAAGATCCAGACAGAGAAGTGAAGTCTCGGGAGCTGAGAATGAAGACCGGACAATGGACCGTATGGTACGGTCAAGGAGACCGGACAGTACGGTCATCAGAAGATTTCCAGACAGAGAAGTTGAAGTTTCTGGAAGTGGAAGAAATGAAGACCGGACAATCGACCGGATGGTACGGTCCTAGGGACCGGACAGTACGGTCTTCATGGAGATGAAGAAGAAGATGGAGATGCGCCTGGAAATAGAGACCGGACAGTACGGTCTGGAAGAGACCGGACAGTACGGTCCTATTGTACGGTCTCTAGTTTCGCAGGGCACTTTTGGGCAACGGCTAGTTTTGGGTTGGTAGCCTATAAATAGTTGGTTGCCCGCCCCTTGAGGGGTCTCTTGGCCATTGTTGGAGTGCAGGAAACTCAGAGGGAGCCAAGAGCAAGAGAGAGAAGCACTTGAGAAGGATTTGGGGAGTGATCCTAGTGCTTGAGAGAGTAGCAATTGCATCCACTTGATCTCTAGGCTAGTGTGAGCTTGAGAGAGTCACTTCGGTTTGTTACTCTTGGTCTATGGCGAGGCCTAGACCGGTTAGGCGTTGGTGTTGAGCTGTCCAAGGAGATTGTGGAAGCTAACACAAGTTTGTACACGGTCTTGGAGCTTCCCGTGCGAAAGAAGCATCACTAGTGGAGCGCCCTTTGGCACGCATCACGTGCGGAGCCTTACCTCCGGAAGAGTACCCGGGATCGAGCCCGGCGGGACGTGCCCCGCGACTTCACTCGGAGGGTGAAGTGTGCTCTAGGAGGGATCGCCATCGAGCGGAGGGACGGGGTCGAGACTCCGACGGGAGTGACCCAACGTGGAGTAGGGGAAGGCGCCACCCTTCCGAGACCACGGGAAAAATCATGAGCATTCCTATCTCTATCTCCTTTACATACTAGCATTTACGCTTCCGCATTTACCTTTATGTGCTAGTAGAATTGCATGATAGGTTGTCTCTTTACTACTTGGTAGAATTGCTTGTTAGGCTTTACTACTTGGTAGAATTGCTTGCTAGGGTGTTGCTTGTTGCATAGACTAGATTGTGTGCGCGCATCGCTTGCTTTTGTTATCACCATATCTAGTCTTGCTAGCTTCACGCCTAAAGTACGTTTGGGAGAAATTGTTGACACACCGATTCACCCCCCCCCCCTCTCGGTGCCCTTGATCCTTTCAAGTGGTATCAGAGCCTCGTTGCTCAAATAGGGCTTAACCGCCTTGAGTAAGGATGCCGAGAGATCATGGGGCCCCCCGTTCGATGGGACCGACTATGCCTATTGGAAAGCTCGCATGCAAGCTTACCTCGAGGCTCTCGACCCCATCGCATGGGAGGTGACAAGTTCCGGTGTCTCTCTAAGGACTCCCATTGGTACTCTTGATGTGAATCTCGCAAAGGCAAATGCTAAAGCTAAAAATGCCTTGTTTGAAGCTATCACTAAAGAGGTCTTTGCTCGAGTCAAGTCCGCGGGTACCGCTCATGAAGTATGGACTCAAATTCAACAAATTCATGAGGGTTCCAAGGACGTGAAAGAGGAAAGATACTATGTGCTAAAGAACAAGTATGATGACTTTGCCATGTCTTCAAATGAGCTAATCAATGACACTTACTCTCGCTTGAATGTGCTTGTAGAGGATATCAACTCTCTTGGTGTGAAGGACAAGATTGATGATGGTGACCTTGTGCGGAAGATCTTGAGGATTCTCCCAAGGGAGAAATATGGAGCACTCATCACATGTCTCTTCAACACCGACATTCAAGCCCTCACAACCCACAAGCTACTTGGGAAGATCACCGCCTTCGAGAGCTACAACCTCGACAAGAAGCTTGATGAGAAGCCCTCCAAGAATCTTGCTTTTGCATCCGAGGGGTCAAGCAAAAGATGAAGAAGGTGGTGACTCAAGTTTCAAGTGATGAAGAGCTTGAAGAAGACGTTGAAGACTTGTTGCAACTTCATCCTAATGATCTAGCACTCCTCATGAAGAGAAGCAACTTCTTCAAGAGAAGATTCATCAACAAGAAAGATGCCGAGTGCTACAATTGTGGAGAGAAGGGTCACTTTGCCAAGGAATGTCCGAAGCCAATCAAGAAGAGCAAGAAGAAGACTCAAGAGTCAAGCGATGATGAAGAAGAAGACCCTAGAAGCAAGTACAAGGCAAGGAAGAGGTTTGTCAAGAAGGAAAGCTCTAGAGGCAAAGACAAGAGAAGATCATCTCGCAAGGGACTCTATGTTGGAGAGTGGGTTTCGGATGATGATAGTGATGAAGAAGAAAGTGATGACTCATCCTCCAAGGGAAAGAAGATGGCCGGCATAGCTCTCACCAACATCTCCGAGACTCTACCTCCACCACCGACTTGCTTGATGGCCAAAGATGATGATAGTAGTGAAGATGAGAAGAGCGAGTCCGATGAAGAGTTTGGTGAGGAGGATAAGCCCACATATGAGGAACTCTTGGATAGCATTCTCCTAACCGGCAAGATGATCATGAAGAAGGACAAGACCATTGCTCGGTTGGAGAAGGAACATGAAGTGGCCGCCTTCCGAGTTCGTCAACTTGAGGGTGAACTTAGGGACTTATCCATCTCTCACAAGGCTCTTGATGAGGACTATGACAAGCTTGAGGAAGATCACATGAAGCTCAAGGAGAAGTCCAAGTTACTAGAGGATGAGATCAAGCACCTTTCCACTTCGCTCATGACCTTGGATGGAAGCTATGACAAGCTCAAGGTTGAACACATGAGGCTCAACGGCAAGTTCAAGGTTCTTGAGGAAGAACATCAATCCCTCCTCGAAAAGTGTAACACTTCTTCTTCTAGTTCATCTATTTCCGATTCTTCATATATTACTTGTGATGGACTAACTCCCTCTCTTGAGAGCATCTCTCTTGATGAGAACATTTGAAGGAATATCATCAACTCAAGGAGGAGAGAGCTTCGGTGATGGACGGTTTCAGAGGCTCACAAGGGGAAGGACCATTCATAAGGAGATACTTGGTCGGAACCTTGTGAACAACCCCGGGCACAAGGGACTCGGCTCCTACCCCGCCGCCATCAACCTCATCGGCAAGGACGAGGACATTCCACCTTGGGTAGTCCCCTCATGGCGGACGACTACTATTGTGAGAAGTGTTGCCGAGACGGCCACACTAGCAAGAATTGTCCCAAGGTGAGAAGTTCCAAGGTTTTGCCTAACGCTAACTTGTTCCATGGAAATACACACTACAAGCTCTTTAGGGACAAGAAAGGCAAGGTGAAGGCAAAGGCTCTTGGATCACCCGACAAGAGGAGGATGATGAGGAAGATTTGGGTGCCCAAATGCATAGTTGACCTTGAGAGGCCAACCAAGTGCGAGTGGGCTCCCAAGAACAAGACCTAGAAGGGTGATGGTGGTGGACCGTGCGCCGCAACGACAACTCATGAACGTCCACCACAAGCTTCGAGTGCTTCATCGACAAATCTACTCTTCAAGGAGGTAACTTGTATCATAGTAGTTTCCTTTCTTGCATTTGCTTGCATGGTAGCTAGGTGCTCCTTTGTGAACTAGTATGTTTGCATTCATGCATATGTTAATAACTAAAAAGAAAAGAACATAAAAATTAGTTCAAGGTCTAACTTTCTCAAGATAGCTATGAGCATGGGGGATGCTTGAGTTGGTGGACCGATGGACTCAAGGCAAGGTTTGGCTCATAGTGAGTAAGCTTGAGAGAGGCTCAAACTTGACCTTGAGTAGGTTTCCTTTATGCGTTGTCTTAACTTTGCTTGCATATCACATGGCATGTTTACTTTCCCTTGCATTTGTATGATATGCTTGTCTCATGCATTGCATATAGGAAATCACAAAGGAGTTGTCACACTATGAGGAAGTGCTTCATTCGCAATATGATCTCACATCTCATAGAAGTGTGACTAAAGAAAGAATTGTGCTTCATGCCCATTGAGTCTTGCTACATGATCCTCAAGGTTAAATCTACTTGCACGGATCATAGGCAAATGGCTCATACATACCCCTCTTTGGTTTTATCATTTTTTTCTTATTGGTTGCATCTTATTTGCCGATTGAAAAATTACTATAAGCCTATGCGCAACCTATATTGGTCTATTTTCAAAGGAGTGTTTGAGAGTTCCCCTTCTAGTCCATATTTGGTGTTTATTTGGTTTTTGAGTGAGAAACTTGGACTTAGAAGGAAATTCCTTGAAAATCAGCATTTCTGGACTGGACCGTACAATACGGTCAAAGGGACCGTACAATACGGTGTGCTTTTGCACGAGATCCTTTGAAACCTGAGGCAGAAAGGAGACCGGACAATGCGGTCCTCTAGACCGTACAATCTCTATAGCTATCTGTCAGGGTGGAAAGGGACCGTACAATACGATCTCTATGACCGTACCATACGGTCTGGTTAATTTCATCGCGAGATGTATTCAATCTCATCCGTTGATTTCGTTTTGGATCAATCTCAGCCGTCGATTCAAACTAAAGCATTTCCTAACGGAATTCCGGCGATTACTGTGCATCCCCTTCCCCATTACGCCGCCGCTCGCCGTTCGTGCTCCCGCCACCACCTTCCCGCGCGCGGCGCTCCGCGTTCGCCGACCAGCCGCCGTCGCGCCACCGCCGACGAGCCACCTCCCACGCGCCTCGCGCCGCCTGCTCCCCGCGCGCCTGCACCCGCAAACCCTAGCGCCGCACTGCGCCGCGTCGCCGCACTCCACGCCGAGCCGCCGCCGCTTTCGCCTGCCCGCGCGCCGCCGTCGCCGAAGACGAGGACGCCACCTCGCCGTCGACGAGCACCTTGCAGAGGAGCTCCTCCATCCGCGCGAACCTCGAGCTATTGCTCCTTCCTCGCGCGACGAGCTTCTGTTCCCGGCCTCACCGGACCTGAGCACCACCACTCCGGCAATCTTCGTCGAATTGACTGCTCCGGTGAGCTCCTGGTTTCACAAATCGCACAGTAGCCTCGTTCGGATTCCGTATCTAGGGTTTGAGCCTATCGTCTCCTTCTTCGATGAAAATCCCTAGAAAAATCGAACCTTTATTGCATTTGTCGTAAAATCCGATTAACTTCAATGCAATTGAGGTCATTTGCCTGCCATGTGTCATAGTGTTCGAGTGTCGCACTTCATTTATCTATGACATTTTGGTTGTTAATCACTTTGTGTCGATTTCCGTTCCATACCATATACACCTAGCTCGACACTAGCATTTCCTCGATTAGTGGTACATTGTGTCTATTGCATATGATCTATGTACACTAGTTGATCTCCACCGATAATCGACAATGCCGTAGTTCCCCCTTGCATATTTGCCGGCATTGTGTCCTTCACCTCTGCGCTAGGACTTCATATAGATTCATGCGCTTACCTACGATTCTTGCTTGTAGATTATAGTAGGTTATTCTATACTCATATACCCTGTCTATTCCTATCGTGCAGTGGCAGTGGTCAGCGGACAGTGGGCAGTTGACAGCAGAGCAGAGACAGTGGACGGATTGAGGGCCAAGCCCTTAGTCCTATCTTTGGCAGTCAGCCGTCAGTGGACGGGTTGGTGAGCCAAGCTCACTCGCCCTATCTTGTCTACAGCCCAGTCAGCAGAGATGGCAGGAGGCAGAGGCAGAGGCAGGGGCAGAGGTGACAGAGACAAGGGCAAGGCCAAGGCTCCAGATCCACAGCCCAAGAAGAAGAAGCAGCGGACAGGTGATCCAGAGTGGGATCGTGCCCTCAGGGCAGCAGATGTTGACTTACCTACTGGCAGAGACACAGGGTTCCGGATCAGGGACCCACCTGCAGGAGGACAGGGGGAGACTCCGAGGAGGTCTTCCAGGGCCAGAGTCACAGTGCAGCGGACTCCGTCCATCCGTGAGGTTGGTACGTCGAGGACCGCGCAGGAGCAGCCAGAGTCAGAGGCAGAGGAGAGTTCCCACTCCGGTGACGGACCCCCTGAGGTCACCGAGGGTGACAGGCAGAGGATGGCTGTAAAGTTTTGTGCTCTTGACAGGACTGCTACTCTCAGGGACGTGCTTGCTGAGGACGCACTCAGGCTGCCAGGCCCCGTCCTCAAGAAGTTCAGGAGAGTCAGTGAGGAGACTTGGGTACCTGCCAGGAGGGACCCACAGGCAGGAGGTCGCTTCTGGACCTTACTACAGCAGAGGATAGCAGCTGGGTTGAGGAGCAGACTGCGGACAGACGGAGCTAGTAAGCTCTTTGTTACTCACCAGCACTGCAGCATAGAGGCTGCCAGCAGAGGTGCCGGGACAGACTTCACTCAGCACTTGTCTTATATCCCGGGCCTCCAGGAGATCATCACTACACTGATGCGTTGGGATTATGATATAGTGATAGATTTCTACGCTTCTCTGTGGATTGCCCCAGATCGGTCTTCTATATGGTTCATGCTCAGAGGGCAGCCCCACAGAGTGACGAGGGAGAACCTAGTAGAGGCCCTAGAGACTGTTCAGCACGAGACTAGGGTGTTTCCTCTTGCTCACCCAGGGATGGAGCCTCCCCGCAGACCTCTTGGAGGACACTTACCTTCAGACGAGGATATGAGTATTGCCTTTCCTCCACCACACCCGGAGAACTTCAGCCGAGCTCACACCAGACTCACACATGAGGGCAGAGTTCTCAGGAGCATTCTTAGCAGGACCATTGTGCCTAGGAGTGGCTACAGGGATCAGTTCTCTATCCTAGCACAGTGGGTTGTGATGTTGATGCTGAGGCACAGAGGCTTTGACTTGGTAGATCTGATACTGTGCCAGATGGAGGACGTTATTGCTGAGGGGATTGCTGCCAGACACTTAGCCTTTGCACCGCTGATCTGCTATATACTGAGGAGGCTACAGTTGTTGTCTCAGGAGGACTACGATGAGCTGCCCAAGGTGACCACAGCGTACACTCCCTTACCTGCCTCCGACAGACGGGTTGCTACCCGGGAGTCAGCTTCGCAGGGGAGTTCTTCACAGGGCTTAGGTGACACGGCTACCGAGACCGAGCAGCATATTCAGACTGGTAGTCATATGGAGTCCATTCCTGAGGACGTTACTCCGGACTCTAGAGCAGGACCTTCAGCCTCTGCTACAGCTCCAGCACAGACAGATGCACTTCTACGTGCAGAGCTAGCAGAGCTCCGTAGAGAGATCCGGAGTCAGAGAGAGGACAGAGAGAGGGACAGACAGATGATGGACAGCGTCATACACACTCAGAGGGAGTTGGCTACTGGCATGTCTTCGTTGTTCACTGGCTTTGAGGCGATCGCTCAGGCTCTTCGTCTCTTTGGACAGGCACTGCCAGGTCTCCCGTCTTTCCATCCTATCACCTTTCCAGGTGTGCTGCCACCAGACACAGTTCGCTTTCAGCAGCTACAGCAGCAGCAGTTTGCTCAGACACAGGGAGGACAGTCTTCCAGCCAGGGACAGTACTTCAGCACATTACTCACGGCTCCCATCTCACCTGCTGGTGCACCTACGGTGGGGCCGTCGACGTCCACGTTTGCTGGTTTGACAGGAGAGGCAGGACCTTCTCAGCAGTACTTTTCTTCACCAGGCCTCTCCATGACTCCGTCAGCTCTTCTTGCTACTACAGCTCCGAGCTTCTCACCGCTTCAGCTGACGAGTCCTTTCTTTGTGTCACCACTGCCAGCTCGTACACTCGACTTCGACACAGTAGTACAGACCGCCTCAGTGCAGACAGATTCACTTCTTACAGCTTCACAGGCAGAGGTCGTGACTACTACAGCTGAGACAGCAGCAGTGGCACAGACAGAGTCTCCCAGTACACCTACTCCGCCTCGAGTTGTTGAGCCCTCAGCAGATCTCACTGACTTTGGCTATACTCGTGAGGAGTTACGTAAGGCTCTTGCCACAGGCACCTTTCCAGAGCAGCAGACAGCACTCCCCAGGACTCCTTCACCACCTCCAGAGTTTGAGTACACTGGCACTTCTTCTGAGCAGCAGCAGCCGCAGCAGGCACCTTTTCAGCTCCAGAGCTTTCAGTGACTACCACCACTGCACCTCCTCCAGCCTCTGACGCGTAGGACAGCAGTTTTTCTCTTTCCTTCTTTCTCTTTTTGGTCATTGATGCCAAAGGGGGAGAGAGATAGAGAGATCTTGTATAGGTCTAGGGGGAGTAGTGGAGTGATCTTGTGTTCAGGGGGAGTGTGAGACAGCTTTTGTCCAGGGGGAGATCTTTTGGTACTTCATTGTATATTCTTTTGGTTCTTCGTGGTTCTTGTTGAGCTTGATTTGTTTTTGCTTGTGTTTAGCTCATCAAGAATGCACTTGGTTTCTTTCACATACACTTGCTCGTTATCTATATATCTTGCACATTGCTCTGTCTCTAATATTTTGCTCTGATATATTGCTCTGAGTTTGTGTATGTTCACCTGGATGCGCCTATTTATATCTATCTTGCCAGGTTTCCTCTTTCTGTGATGATATGTGCACTCACTTGCTTTTGCAGGAATATCTTATAATCTTATCATCACATAGTTGTGGTCATAGCTCATGTTTTATTCCATATATATCACCCATGTGCTCTAACTCTATTTTGCAGGTGATACCTTTTTGAGCTATGACTACCTTGTTCTCCGTCTTACTTGTTCTTCATTTCATATCCTATCTTATCAATCACTCTTGCGCTTTACATTCTCTATCTTATGATATATGTTGTCACCAATCACCAAAAAGGGGGAGATTGTAAGCTTCATGACCATTGGAGTTTGGAAACCCCAAAGGTATGAATGTTTTGGTGATTGGGTGACCATATTGATGTGACTAACATTTCCTTGTAGGATATACAAATGGTCATGTCAATGAAGCGTCGTCTCACATACTCTATCTATGGTGATTGGTTGCCTCGACAATTCGGATCGAGAACTTGATGGAGTCGCGGAGAAGATGTGGATCAAGGCTAAGGACATGCTAGATCCAAGCGAGTGTTGCTTGGTTAGATGTTAGCTTGAGTCCATAGGAAAAACCGGACTATCAAGAGGGATCGAATTGGTTCTCTTAGAGCACACTAGGTTAGAGATCAAATGGATGCATTGTGAGTCTCTTGAGAGCTAGGGTGGCTGAAGAGAAGAAGAGGAACCAAGAATGGAGAAGTTGGAAGCAAGGATCAAGAAGTGGATCAAGTTTTCAGCTTATGCCGAAGAGATCGGACAGTACGGTCATAGGGACCGTATGGTACGGTCTTCATTGAAGATCCAGACAGAGAAGTGAAGTCTCGGGATGCTGAGAAAATGAAGACCGGACAATGGACCGTATGGTACGGTCAAGGAGACCGGACAGTACGGTCATCAGAAGATTTCCAGACAGAGAAGTTGAAGTTTCTGGAAGTGGAAGAAATGAAGACCGGACAATCGACCGGATGGTACGGTCCTAGGGACCGGACAGTACGGTCTTCATTGGAGATGAAGAAGAAGATGGAGATGCGCCTGGAAATAGAGACCGGACAGTACGGTCTGGAAGAGACCGGACAGTACGGTCCTATTGTACGGTCTCTAGTTTCGCAGGGCACTTTTGGGCAACGGCTAGTTTTGGGTTGGTAGCCTATATATAGTTGGTTGCCCGCCCCTTGAGGGGTCTCTTGGCCATTGTTGGAGTGCAGGAAACTCAGAGGGAGCCAAGAGCAAGAGAGAGAAGCACTTGAGAAGGATTTGGAGTGATCCTAGTGCTTGAGAGAGTAGCAATTGCATCCACTTGATCTCTAGGCTAGTGTGAGCTTGAGAGAGTCACTTCGGTTTGTTACTCTTGGTCTATGACGAGGCCTAGACCGGTTAGGCGTTGGTGTTGAGCTGTCCAAGGAGATTGTGGAAGCTAACACAAGTTTGTACACGGTCTTGGAGCTTCCCGTGCGAAAGAAGCATCACTAGTGGAGCGCCCTTTGGCACGCATCACGTGCGGAGCCTTACCTCCGGAAGAGTACCCGGGATCGAGCCCGGCGGGACGTGCCCGCGACTTCACTCGGAGGTGAAGTGTGCTCTAGGAGGGATCGCTATCGAGCGGAGGGACGGGGTCGAGACTCCGGCGGGAGTGACCCAACGTGGAGTAGGGGAAGGCGCCACCCTTCCGAGACCACGGGAAAAATCATGAGCATTCCTATCTCTATCTCCTTTACATACTAGCATTTACGCTTCCGCATTTACCTTTATGTGCTAGTAGAATTGCATGATAGGTTGTCTCTTTACTACTTGGTAGAATTGCTTGTTAGGCTTTACTACTTGGTAGAATTGCTTGCTAGGGTGTTGCTTGTTGCATAGACTAGATTGTGTGCGCGCATCGCTTGCTTTTGTTATCACCATATCTAGTCTTGCTAGCTTCACGCCTAAAGTACGTTTGGGAGAAATTGTTGACACACCGATTCACCCCCCCCCCCCTCTCGGTGCCCTTGATCCTTTCATAAGGTGGATAGGAAGAGCACATCCGGGACTTGCCAATTCTTGGGTAGGTCCCTAGTGTCATGGTCATCCAAGAAACAAAATTCCGTTGCCCTTTCCACCGCCGAAGCGGAGTATGTTGCAGCCGGTAGTTGTTGTGCACAATTGCTTTGGATGCGACAAACTCTAAAGGACTTTGGCTACTCTATGAACAAAGTTCCTCTCCTATGTGACAATGAGAGTGCCATAGCTATCGCACATAACCCCGTTGATCACAATAGAACAAAGCACATAGATATCCGGCACCACTTCTTGAGAGATCATGCTATCAAGGGGGATATAGTGATTAGCTATGTGAGAACCGATGCCCAACTCGCCGATATTTTCACCAAGCCTCTAGATGAGAAGCGCTTTTGTGAGCTTAGAAGTGAATTGAATATCCTTGATTCTTCTAATGTGGAGTAGAATGTTGCACATCTGATTGTTGTTTCTATTTGTTTGGATTTGCGAAACAAAATGAATTTTAGAAGCTTTTTGAGTGATTTTCAAAACTATTTGATTGATTCTTAATCTCTTGATCATATCTTGTTATATGGGGTCATAGTTATGATTTGTTGAATGCTTACTGACCACATGCAACAAGAATTTCCTATAAGTCCATCCGTCGAATCAACCTCCTTGAAAATCTCCTTTAAAATTCCTTTCTTCTCCTGCCTAAGTTCAGGACCGGACTATCCGGTAGGAAGCCGGACTGTCCGGCGAAATTCGCCATTCCAACAGAGAACCCCCAGCGGAGACTCCGGTCCCTTACCGGACAATCCGGACCTGGGAGTACCGGAGACTCCGGTGTCCTATCGGATACTCCGGGCCTGGAGCTATCGGACGCTCCGGCGCCGGATACTCCGGCTCTTTGCCGGATACTCCGGTAGGTTTCACCGCGGTATATAAGGGAGTGACCCCGACTCCAACCGGTCATTATCTCTTTTCACCGTGCCTCTCTTCACCTCGTCGCCCTCTCTTCCCCATCCACTCCAATCTTCGATCCAAGGACGTTTTGGAGTGTGATTCGACTCCCAAAGAGGACTTCCAAGCTTCTCAATCGTCGGAGACTCCGGTGCCCCCAAGTTTTTTTTCCTCCGGGAAGGCTTGAAGGTACCCCTCCCTCCTTCTCTTCGATCTCTTCGTCGGAGAAGTCCTAGTGGATTTCCTTCGGTCAATATCTTGCATTTGAGGTTGTTTAGCAATGCTAGAAGTTTGGTTGGAATCCCGTGGCTAGTTTTGGAGATTCGACGATTTCTTGAAATACTAGGGTCTGCCGGAGTGTCCGACAGAGTGCCGGAGTGTCCGGCCACCGGACTATCCGACACAGTGCCGGATACTCCGACAGAACCTAATACTTCAAGGCTTCTCTTATCTCTTGCACTTTGATTCCATCCTTCGCTTCTATTCTTCTAAACCTCTTTCACTGCTTTCTCTTAAAGATGGAGGAGCGCGGAGGTCGCACCAAGAGGGGTGATGACGGTTCAAGGAAGAACACAAAGCAATCCATCAAGAGAACCGGAGAAGGTAGTAGCCGTGGAGCTCCTGCTAAAAGAGGAAAAGGGAAGGGCAAGGCACCAGCTGACGTGGATAATGAACCGCCTCCTTTGGTTCATGACATGTTTCCTCGGATGTCCACTCCTAGAGAAAATCCCTCGGATGTGCCAAGAAAAGGTACGGATTACTCAAAGGGAAGGCACAATTTGCCCACCTTGCGCAGAGCGGATCCTTTTGAGTATGAGAAGGATCCGAGGAATGGTGATTACCGTTTCCACTCCAACTTTCAGTGGGATTGGTATATGTATGTGATCAAGCCTAAGACTAACCCTATCCTCCCTATGAAGAGCATTGATTGGAGGCACATGGCAAAGCAAAATGACCCAATCTTTAATCAAGTCATTACTAAGTGCCGGAACATGGGGATGACACATATCATGGGCCTTTCCTATCCTTGGAATGTGGAGGTGATTGCTCAGTTTTATGCCACATATCACATTGATGATGTGAATCAAGAAGAGCCTGTCATTTCGTGGATGACTGAGGGCCACCCTTTCCAAGTGACATATACTCAATTTGCTGAAATTCTTGGTTTTGGTGATGAGGATACTGGGAAGGTGAGCATTACAAGTGAGAGGAACCTTAGTGATGGAGAAATTGCTTTCATGTATCACAGACGCTATGGGGTGATTGAGTATGGGACTACACATGGCATGAGGCCCTTTTTCAAGTATCTCAACTCCCTCTTCAGGTTCACTCTTCTTCCCAAGTTTGGTGACTCCTCAAATGTGATGGGAATGGCTAGAAATCTTCTCTGGTGGATGTCTGACAAGCCAGAGGCAGCAGATGGGTTCAGTGTCTTTGACTTCATCTTCTGGCAGATTTATGCTACTGCTGTTGACCCTAGCCGCAGTTGTGGTTATGCTCCCTACATCATGAAGATGATTGAGACGGTCACGGGAATCAAGTTTCACAAGGACTCCCCTCACCCTTCCTACAAGATGAGGAAAGTGTCCACCAAGCCCGCTCCATCTACTTCAGCAGGTGGCTCCTCTTCTCGTGCTGCAGTTTCCTCTCAGCCAGGTGGTAGGAAGAGATCTTCATCTTCTTCTTTCATCACTCGTGCACTCAAGTCCATCTTCAACAAGTGTACCAAGAATGCTATTCAGATCAGAGAGCATAGAGAGGAGTCACGGGCTCAGTGGGCTGCTTTTGCAGCAAATCAGCAGCGACTTTGCTCTCGCTCCAATGTTGAGTACACTCCACCTCCACCACTCCCTGATCTTCCTTCTTCCTCAGACAGTGATGATCCCTTTGCACCCTATCGTGGAGCTCGAGCAGCTGCTGAGGGGCATATGGACAGCGATGATGAGGACACCGAGGTTGATGATGTCCAAGGTGAAGAAGAAGGCGAAGACGATGAGGAGGAGGACGACGAGGAGGAGGAGGATGGCGACTCCGAGTGATTTTGTTTGTTTTTTCTCTCGTTTTTGGTGATGTGATGCCAAAAAGGGGGAGAAATATGTATCGCTATCGTTATCATTATCTAGTGATGGACTTGTAGGTTTATCTATTTGTAATGAACTAAGTGTGTGATTGTAAGACTAAGTTTATTTATGTTCAATGCATGAGACTATGTGGATGTAATGATGATTTGTGTCTTTTTAAATTCTAGGTTGTGTGATTCCCTAAATTGCTCTCTCATGTGTGTTGCATTTGATACTTATGTCGATATGATAATCATGCAAGGTTTTAGGGGGAGCTCTCATGTTTTTTTTCTTTGATATGTGCATTTGGCATGTTGAGGCCAATCTCATGAGATTCAATTCATGCACATATTTAGGGGGAGCTCTCTCTATCTATCTTGTTTTCATTGAATATTATATGATCCTTGTATGTTTTGGTTGTTTTGACATCAATCACCAAAAAGGGGGAGATTGAAAGTGCATCTAGGCCCCTAATTATTGTTTTGTGTGATTGACGTCAAAACGATCCAAAAGGACTAATGTTGCAATTGAAGATGTGTTCAGCTAGGTCTCAAGAAGGAGAATGAGACATGTCAAAAGAAGTGCTACATTGAAAATATTCAAAGAAAATTGGCAACATACACTCAATGGACGTTATTGGCACCGTTTTAATTTTAATTGAGTGTAGGAATGCCGTACTATCAAGAGGGGTGCAAATCATTGATCCACAGATGCCATAGGACCTTTTGGGTGATACGAAATTTCTTAGAAATCAGTTTGAGTGAGTGGTGGTTTTTGGCCAAACCGTGCAGGCTCACCGGACTATCCGGCACCCTACCGGATTGTCCGGTAGAGCAAGTCTTCGCCAAGACCAAGTCCCAGGCCGGACTATCCGGCAACCTGCCGGAGTGTCCGGCAAGCCCTAACTTCGTCAGAACCAAGTACCTACCGGAGTGTCCGGCAGTTTACCGGATACTCCGGCCAGTTCATTTCCTGAGCATAACGGTTCGATTTTGGGACTCTCTATATATACCCCCTCACCCCCAACGGTCACTCTCTCTTGCCCACTTGCTAGAACACGACCCAAGCTTCAAACTCTCCCTCTCCACTCTCTCCCAAGGCAAAGATTTGTGAGATCCATCCTAGAGATTGTGTGAGAGCCAAGATTCGAGTTCCTAGCATCCATTCCACTCTAGAGCATCTTGTGGCATCCTCATCTTGGTGATTTGCACTTGTTACTCTTGGAGCTTGGCTCCTAGACGGCTAGAGGTTGCCCGGAAGCTCCCAATTCGTGTGGTGACGCTCCGGGAAGTTTGTATTGCCCTCCTCGCAAGAGGAATTGATAGTGAGCAACTCGAGCTTGATCTTTGTGATCGCTTGAGTGAGGAAAAGAGTTGAAAGAGACTCGGTCCTTTGTGGACTCCTCAACGGAGACGTAGGGCACTTTGTGGGCCTGAACTTCGGGAACAAATCGTGTGTCTCTTGTGATTGATTCAGTTGTTCTTGTTGTTCTTACTTGTTCTTGTTGTTTTTCTATATATATCACTAAATTGCTTCGATCTACTTGTGTACTTGTTTACTGCCGCATATATTGTGTAGATTCACTTCAGAGCATCTATACAAGTCTTTTGATTCAAGTAGAATTGCTAGAAACTCTGTAGTTTTCAAATTCCGCAGATTTATTCTCTGAACCGGACTGTCCGGTAGGTTACCGGATACTCCGGTGGTTCCAGGTCCGGAGTATCCGGCATTGTACCGGACTATCCGGCAGGACTGACAGTTTGATTAAGTCCTAATTGCAGAAGTTTTTAGCATTGCCTATTCACCCCCCCCCCCCCCCCCCCCCTCTAGGCAACTTTCACATTACACTGGTTCATTACACTGGTTCATTACACTATGTTGTAGATGGCCTGGTTCATTACACTGGTTCATTACACTATGTTGTAGACTATAGATTTTTCCTTTAGCAAAATAAATATAGCATAGCAAGCAAAAGGGCCAACCTTTCGCCCTCTCTCTCCGTGCTACAGTAGATCTTCTCAATCCCGGCCAGATCTGGCCCCTCCCCTTCCTCTCCGGCTCGCTGCCGGTGTGGAGTAAGGTGAGAGTTCCTCCCTTGTACAGCTGTAGTGTAGGTTTTAGTTTTCTTTGCTTTGGTGGAGCTCTTCTCTTGGTCTTGCTTCATCGCCATTGTTGCAGACAGTGGTGGTGATTGGTGTGCCGGTTAAGAGCTCTCTTCCCTGTTTGTTTTTCCTTTATGGCTGTAGGCGTGATGCCTTATCCTTCTCCGTCGGATTCCTCCCCGGCGTGTGCTTCTCTCCCTTTTGCTTCTTCTCGCTCTGGTGGTGCCGATTTGCTTTTCTAGTTGGTGTTCTTTTGGTCCTGGAGCCATCACGCGATGCCATGGACGCCTGGAATGGGTTGATCGCCCTGAGCTGATCCCCAATTTTTTCCGGGTGGAGATTAATTGGACAAGTCCGGTGAAGCATATTCGGTATCTACGGCTTGTTCTTTTTCAACCTCGCATGGTGTTCACGCTGCGGCGTCCGTCGGGTGGACCGCCGACGAGGCAAACGGTGAACATCGTGAGGCCCTTCCTCCATCTTTGTTGCAGTGGTTCTATGGCAACAAGCCACTCACACTGCTTGGTCCCAGCGAAGATGGTGGCGTTGGTGATTGGTCTTTTTGATCAGAAGACTCGGCTGGGAAGCATCTTCCGGCGCTGGTTTCCCCGGCGGCTGCTTGGTCTTCGTTCTTGTCACCGGTGGTTAGAATTTTGGGAGGACTTGGATGTAATTTTTATTTTCATTTGTGTCCTCAGTTTGTTGCTTAAAGACCCATCTTCAATTACCAATCTTTCTAAGGGTCTTTTTGCAAATGTATTGAATCTTCCAGATGAGTAATGAAGCTACCTAGCCCTTTTGGGCGTATTTCCTTCAAAAAAAAAAACCAGGCCTATGGCAAATCAGGATGTGTGGTGAGCTTGGTCTATGGTAGACCAGCCTTCTTCCTCACCAGCTATTCGTACAGAGGAAACTGAGTAACAGTCAATACCGTACTTGTAGAGTTAGACGCCGGTGAAGATTGCGCCAGAAATCGTCGGGAACTAGCAAGATGGATTCTCCAGTCTGAACTGAGCAGCATGATGCAGGTGGTTGTGGTTGGAACCGCTCAATTGGGAACCAACAGGGAGGGAAAGGGGCAGTCACCATGGCTGCTCGATGCGAGCTTGGTTGCGTTTTGTGAAGAAGGGAAAGCCGGGGAAGGAATTACGACTGCTTGTGATGCGTGCTATAGGCTCAGCAAGGCCGGAGGTGGTCCGGTGGCGGAGATCAGCGATGGCGGCCGGTTTTGGGGAAAAAGTTGCAGAGCTCGGCGATGGAGAGGTTTTCTTGTGCTGCTAAGCTTATCCGGAGGCAACAGCAGCTAGAAAAATCAAAAAGTGGCTTATATGGGTAGGGAAGGCGGTTCTCCGCTGTGAGGATGCCGGACGGCCATTTTTGTCAGAGAGAGAGAGAGAGAGGAAAGAGGCGCGCGGACGACTCGTGGGTTCGTCAAGCTTGCGCATGAAGCTAGGGAAAAGATCGGAGCTGCTCCAGTACCTCCACAGTGGCGGCAGGGCAACGCATGGGCTGCGTCGGCGTGGCGGTGTGGCGATGGTTGGGCGGCGGCGGCGGCTTGACTCCGAACAGAGGAGGAAGACGGAGGAGGAGCTGGATCGTGGGCCAGCTGGGCTGCGTCTATTTTCTTCTTTTTTTTTCAGAGACAGAGACAAAACCATGAATTTTCTACCTAAGCAAACGTGATCCAAACTTTACAAAAGTTTTACAGGAAAATACTTTGGGTCGTAGGTAAGACTGTGAATGTTGGGGACTTTTGGCGTAACATATTTTATTATAGTATTCCTACGGTTTCCTACACATACGAAATGACATGCATGAACATGATTTTTCAAACAGGAACCTTTTCCAATAAATATCACTTTTAATTAGTCAAATAAAGACAACCAACTCCAAATACTTGAAACCTCAAATAAGAACATCTCGAATCAATATCACAGCAAAATTATTTATTAAAACAAAAAATAAATCAATATACCATTTTATTTAGGGAAGATTCCATCTATGTTATTTTAAATTTTGTTGCTTATGTTAAGTGAGTGATTAGATTTCTTAAAAACGACGGCCTAGGGGGCCGGGATGTTACAGGTGTTGAGCTAGATGATAGTGGGTTTTCTTTGTTTTTCAGGTGTTTAACGCTGATTTGTATCGCCTCACCTTGGTGTGGTCATGTAAAGGCTAGATATACCTTCGTTGTACAGAGGCCGGAACATTATTTCACCTCGAAATAAAAAGCTTCCTTTATCTAAAAAAATCACCTCAGCACCATTAGAGGTATGCATGGTTAAAGCAATTAAATGGTTAATTGCTACCGGCAAAAAAACATCACGAACGGGATGGACATTATAAGCGAACACAAGGACACCGTCGCCGGTGCGCGTATCGGATCCCTCAGCTAAGGAGAAAGCAAAAAGAGAGGGAGAGGTTAGAATGTGCGCCGTGGTTCGCTTTCTTGGCAGCTCAATATATACATGCACGATATACCATTTATGGAAAAGAAAGCAGGAGGTTGCACGCCGCGAAATGATGAGTTCTTTTTTGCTTTTTTTTAAAGGGAAATCACCACCCTTTATTATTAACTGGTACTAGAGTAGGAATTACAAACACCATCAGGTGGTGTTATGAACCACACATGCTTACCAAAAATGCTGTAAATAGAGCTCCTGGCAAGAGCATGTGCGTCAACATTGGATCTCCTGTTTTCATGAACAAACTCCACTGAAGTGAAGTCTTTCTTTCTTGCATTGATCTCCCTCATGATCTGACCATACACCCCGAATCCAGATCCTTGGATATTTTTTTATGACAGATGAGCAGTCACTTGCTAGTCTGAATTTCTGAACCACAAGATCAGCTGCAAGTGCCATTCCCTCCCTGCATGCTAACGCCTCTGCCACCTCTGGATCCGTCACACCTTCCATCACAACTGCGGATGCGCCCATGAACACACCACTGTCATCGCGAGCTATTGCAGCTATTGCAGCTTAAGCTCGTATTCTTGGATATTGCAGCATCAACATTAATCTTTGTGATGCCCAGAGGGGGAGGAATCCAACATGGTATGTGAGCCTGGACTGCATGACGTACCTCCTGTGCAGGTCTGCACATCTCCAATTCTGCTATGTACCGATCAATGAAGCAATGCGTAGATAGAGGGCTTTGAAAAATATTCTCGTGGATAGCCTTTCGTCGAGCATGCCAAATCGCTCACAATCTCACAACCACCAGGGTTAGATCATCGTGTGGCAGTGTTCTCATCACCTCTGTCAACCAGCCCCGGGCGTCTTGAACTCGAACTTGGCTCAGATATTCAGTAATCTATTCACGTTCTAGAGCCCAAACGCATCTAGACATATTACAGTCTAGAAGCGAATGCTTCTATGAATCAATTTTGCCACAAATCCCACAACAGCTTGTTGTCGTCATGTTTCTGTGGTGTCTAACATCAACAGTAGGGAGAGAATGCCGAGCAAGTCTCCACAAAAATATCCTAATCTTTGATGGAACTTTAATATTCCACAGATCCTTCGACTCCTTCTGATCAGCTCTAGTATCTGACCTTCCTGATATGCTCTCCATCCAGGCTTCTCTTGTATCACTCTTCTGCACCAACATCCGGTAAGCAGACCTCACAGAAAAAATTCCCGAGCGCTCATAGTGCCACGCCCAAAAGTCCTCCTTACTGTCTGTGCTCAAAGGTATATTTGCTATAATCTCAATGTCCATCGGGGTAAAAAACTGTTGAAGCCGCTGATGATCCCAAGACCCTGACGTCTGATCAATGAGCTTGCTGACTCGCGTGGGAGGATTCACGCCAACACAACAGACTGGTTTGACCACCTGAGTTGTGCTCAGGTGCGCAGGTGGATGGGCTGTCAAGGTTGAGGAGTGTGGGCTTGGCTCATGCGCTGACTGGGCAAATGATGGGCTTCAGGTTCCTCAAAAAAAATGATGGGCTTCACGAATGACGATCCTTGCCAGGTCCCTCGTATGGCAGCATGTTCTTTTTTTTTTTTTTGCAGTTTTCAGTGCAAAGCCTCTTCATGAACGGTCAGTGTACAGAGTATCAAGAAGTATGGCAGAAGAAGCGATTCACTTTCTTTTTTTTGAGATGATAGAAGCGATTCACTTGATGGTGCAGTAGTCGGCATTTTGGTCCGGGAAGCAACGAGTTCTTCTAACTTGCTTTCTTATAGGAAATTAAGTGTTTTTCTTTTGTCGTAGGGAGTTTAGCTTGTCTTGCCCACGTACTAGCTGGAGATGTCTGAGCTAAATACCTAATGTGTGGATTGATCAAGCCCCATCCGAGTAATACAATGAAATCATTTTTCTCAAAAAAAAAAGTGCAAATAAATAAATTAGGAGTCGTATCTTTTCGCTTCAGAAACAAACTTGATACTACTACTAGGAAAAGAAAAGAGAACCTCATGAACGTGGCGGTGACAGCATGTCGCAAGACCTGCGATGTGACGCCACTCCGCTGCGGTCCGTAGATCATCACTCACCCACAGGCTAGCGTCCCTTTCTTTTTCTCCGGCTCCCTCCCGCGAATCAGTCGCTATCGATCAGTTCAGCAATGGGTCACGCACAGCACGTCTGTCGCGTCCGACGTCGCCTCCTCCAATGACCAAAGTTGCTTCACGCTCCGTATAGATCGCAGGTTTGCCACAATCGTTGATAGGCAGATAACCACCGAGGAAAAGTATGAATCGAGCCCACCTAAACGTGTAACGTAACAGACGCACCGCCAAATTTGGGTCACGTAGATCAAGAATTCCGCTTCCCTTGAGTATCAAGCTACAATGTCAGTACAGTAGACAGTTGAACATCTTTTTCTTTGACACGACCGTTGGACATAACTGTGATCCATGGGTGGTGCATGGCCACTGTTTGAAAAAGAAAATAATCGAGGTTTAATACTCTTAATATAGAGTAGAGTATTTATGAGTATATAATATATATAGTGTAATGCAACCGTACATAGGCTGATGGGATGCGCTGGCTGCTGCTGTTTCAAGCTGCAGCAACATCCAACTCTTCGAATCGCTCTCAAATAAAAAAAAAACCAAACTTTCTTGTTTAGCGTGATTGCATCTAAGAAACTACACTTTTAAATGTGCTCTAGCTAAATACGATAGCTGGAGTGTTACGTGGCTAAAGCCATACCTTTTTTGTTTTGTGTGTGTGTGTGGTGGGGGGGGGGGGGGGGGGGGGGGGCACTTGTCTTTTTTCTGATTTCTTTTCTTTGCAAACAAACATCCCCGTGCCAAGTGTCCGACGTGGCTGCGCTGCGTCGAAATGCAATTAACGGGTGTCGTCATCATCATGCTCTTTGTCACGGAATCACGCCCTGCTAGCTGTACCTATGGATGCCCAGGAGTGCTGGTCGAGATAGAGATGGCGACTCTACGTGACTGTTTTTAGCGTAGGAGCCATGCTGCCACTTCCTTCTTGCTCCATTCGGACGTCTCAAAGGTCCTTTCTTGGGTCGAGGTGCGGTTCAACAGACTATGGGCTCATGCAACGAGAAAAGACATGAGGAAATTTCAATGACCAAAGCCCTGGACGAGAGCTGAAGATGAGGGAAGCGGCAACAGCCACGGCGTCGGACAGGAGCGAGGTCCCCTCCCCAAAAGTATATATTTTTATAGGCTTAATTGCAAATCTCACTCCATAACTTGGCTCTAGTTAGATATTCCACTCCATAAGTCCGTTTGTTGCAAAAATCACCCCACCCCGCCCTAGTTTTGGTTGAAATAGCACCCCAAGTTCTATATGCTCTCCCAAACAAGCCACAAATTGTCACCGTGAACGCTTAGCTACATGAGTCGATTAATTTAGATCGATTCGAGTTTTTTAGTTTGGTCGTATCCGAGAAATTCATGGTCCCACCGCAGTAGAACTCACTACTTTTAAGTTTGTTTCGAACGCCTAAAAATACGCTGGAACAAAATAAATTCAACTGCTCGACAGTCCCACCACTACCGTACGCAAGTGTGAGGCTCGAGGTAGAAGGTAGACACGCATTTTCGCGACTTTTTTACCTATTTGGGAGAGCACACGGAAATCAGGGGCTATTTCAACCAACACTGGAGTGGGTGGTTAACAGACAAACTTATGCAGGATATCAAACTAGAAACAAGTTATGAGGCGAGATTTGCAATTAACAATGAGTGTTTCACAATATGTTACTTTTTTTTGACAGAAGAATGCATTTTCTTTCCCAGAATGCCATATTTAGGCTGACTTCAACAACACAATGCAAATGCATTTGTGTCTTACCTGCCACCACATTTCATGGCAAATTCATCTCCAATAAGAGCAGCTAAAAGATCATGCATTTTTCATGGGAGGAGAGAGGGAAGCCAAAATTGACTTCCTCTCTCTCCTCTGAGCCATTTCCTCGTCTCGGCCAGGCCGACCTGGCAGCCGCAGGGCAACGGTCTCCTCCTCCTCCACCACGGCCGAGGGGCGGGGCCCGGCACGACGGAGGCGTGCGGGGCCGCCGGAGGAGCCGGGTAGTCCGCGTGAGGGAGCGGGGCCGTGGCCGTCGTAGACGCCGACGAGCATGGTGGCCGGGGAGGCCAGCACCTGCGCCTAGTCCTCCATGGCGACGGTGGCCTGCACCGCGGCCATCGAGAACCCTCCCGCTGACGAGCGTGACGGTCGAGGAGGAGGAGCGCCGGCGGGAGGTGAGCGCGGTGGAGTGGACGCCGCGAGCTGGGCGCGGCGGGGGCGAGGGCGGCGGCAGGCGTACGCGGCGGCGGCGAGTGCGGCGGCAGGCGTGCGCAGCGGCGGCGCTCGCGGCAACGTGCGTGCGAGGTGGCGGGGCCGCCGGCGCGCGCGAGCTCGCGCGTCGCATGGAGGAGGCAGCGAAGCGGGCGATGAGACGAGGGGAGGAAGAGATAAGGCAGGCGTCGCGCTAGATGGGGAGAAGAAAGAGAAAAATACAAGTTTCTGTTGGAGAGGGTGGGATGAGAAGGAAATACAAAAGAATATAGAGCTGAGGCAAAGATTCATTTGGCTCTTCAAAATATATGTATTTGTTAGAGTCAGTCTTACACCACCCACCAGTCAGTCTTACACCACCCACCACCGTCCCATGCGTCGTGCTAGCCTGCTGGCATACTCCAAGTTGCAGGCGCAAGATTTGATCGCCACGAGATACTCCCTCCGTCCCAGTTTACTTAGCATCCTAGCCCCATCCAGTTTCCCCAAAATAATTGTCATTCTCACTTCCCGATGCATTTTTCTCTCTTCCTAATACACCTCTATCTCTGTCTCTCTCCTTCTCGTGAATGGCTGCCGTCGGCGTCGCATACTAGCATAGCCTCTGCGACGCGAGGCCTTTTCTGTGAATGGCGGTGTGTCCTCTGGAGAACTAGCCTTAAAAAAAAACACTAGCCTCTGCCACCGGTGATGCACTGATGTCTGATGCGTGACTGTCTGACCGGTGAAGCCATCGCCGGACGCGACGTGCGACAAGAACGCAGGCCCCTGACCTGACCACCGTCGCGCACGTCGCCCGTCACAACGCCGCGCGCGCCCGCGGTTCACGCCCGTGGGCCGGACCGGAGGTAAGGACGAAGGGTTACGGGCCCCGCCCCGGCCGTCCCAGGGTACGAGTGAGTGGAACGCGGTGCGGCGGTGGCAGGCCGCGCGCGTCGTCCCTCCTCGAGCGGGGTTCCAGCCGACGACGCGACGCCAGGCACGCGCATCGCATCGGTCGCCGGAGATTGACGTATCCCGTCCGTAGTCTACGTGGGGAGAGGCCCGAGGGGAGGAGGAGTTGAATCGGTAGCCGCGCGCTCGCCTCGCCGGTAGCGGTGCTGCCGCGCTTCGCCGTAGCCATCACGTACTTCCGTCTCATTCCCGTGTCGCGCCACGAGGCGTTGGCGACAGCCGCCTTGGCACGCGCACCCGTGACGACGTCTTAAAAATACTCTTTGCGCACTGGCTGGTGCCGGCGCCGATCGAGCGCGAGTGCTTTGCTCTCTCTCCACCGGGCTGCGTCGCGAGTTGTATTTTTATCTCTTGCGTATCCAACCAAATGGCGGCATCTCGTTTTTTTTATTACACAGTACAACTCAGACACTCACAACGCACGCAAACTCACCCCTATGAATACACGTACGCAAATCCTACCCCTATGAGCATCTTCGAAGACTGAGCCGCGTCTACCTCTGCACCCGTACGTTTCGTAGCGGGATTCATCGCAATACTACTTCTATAGCATGAACAAAATGTTCTTTTATTTTTTTGCGAAATGAACAAAATGTTCTTTTAGAGAGCATTATGAAAGAGATTGATTAAAAACAGTTTGACAGAAAGACAGGCGCGATCATTTTGCCGCCAAATGAACACCCATCAGTTACTTTTGGCTTCGTTGGAGTCCTAACAGGCTAGTAACACCACGTCATATCACGCTTCCAATCCAACCAAAAAGTCCTCCAACGCGTACGAGAATTTGGGAGCCAGAGCACCACCACCAACCTCGTCAGCCTCAGCTCGCCTCGCCTCGCGGAAAAAGAAGCAAAGGCCCTGTTTGGATACTCCAACTCGGTTAGAGTTAGAGTTAACTCTAACTTTATTACTAAACTAACTTAACTAAAGAGGTGTTTAAATGACAGAGTTAGATTGGTAATAAATACACTTTTTCAATCATTTGGCTCATTTAAAGCTTATTTCCAGCAATATTTAGTGTGATCGGCTCTTGTGTGGTCTCCTCTCGCTCTCAAATAACACAAACAAATCATCAGCCTGTTTGGCTGTCCATTTCGCAGCCAGCTTCTTTACAGCAGCTACAGTGTTCCAGTTATTTCTTTAGCAGCCGCTACAGTGTTATCAGCCGGCCGAACAGGCTCTATGTATACAAATGAAGCATCCAAAACACGATAAATTATATTATGAAAGGCAGGCACACAATGAGAATTAGATAAACAAGTGGTATTGGATAAAAATTGTTGGTGGATGGGGAAATTTGTTCTGATAAGTACTCACACAGAGAAGCTCGTCGCGTCCACGAAGGATCTCGTCGTCGTCGCCGCTCTGGAGGAAGGCTCCATACAGCCCAAGCCCCAGGAACCCCTCCGCCGCCGGCGCTTGCGCGTTGAGGTCGAGACCGGCGTCGGGAACGGGATCATGGGCGAAGCCATTGCTCGACGGTTGCGAACCCCACACATCGAAGCCGTCTCCATCCATCGAAGTGCCGGGGCGACGGCGGGGCTTGGGGGCGGAGCTTGGGGGCGGCGGCGCCTGGGGGCTTGAGCCGCCGGGGCGGCGCCGTTTGGGGGCGAATCGGCGGCGGCGCCTGAGGCTTGGGGGTGGCGGCGCCTGAGCTTGGTGGGGGCGAATCGTCGGCAGCCGCGCGCCTGTACAAAGGAGAAGAAGTTTACGGTAGGGGAAGGATCCCGTGCGGTATGGGGAGAGGAATTCAGTGGGCCCCACCTCAATCTAACCCAATTATCCTCCATGTACCGGGATAGTTTCTTTGGGTGAGTTAGATGCATCTAACCCTACTCTAACCCTCCTGTTTGGATACTTTAGAGTTAGTTTGGTCTAATCTAACTCAATCTAACTCTAACCCATAGATCCAAACAGGGTCAAAGCAGCCTCCTCAGTCACCTCTCGAGTTCGTCACCGCAACCGGCCGTGGCGATCCAAAACACAAGGCCTGGCAGCCAAGCTTAGCCGCTGGGCTGGCATTGAATATAGAGACTACGTGCACGAATTCGCGTGGGCTGGCATTGAATATAGGGTGCATTCGTTGCATCTCCTTTAAAATTTTAGACCTGTCACATCAAAGAGAATCTTACTATTTAAATATATTTTTATTAATTTAATAAACCTATGTCACGACCTCCCCTCTAAATCGCGAGACGAATCTAATAAGCCTAATTAATCTATATTTTGCTACAGTGATGCTACAGTAGCTATCTTCTAATCACGTCTTAATTACTCTCATTAGATTCATCTCGCGAATTCGAGCGGAGTCCTGAAATTAGTTTTGTAATTAAACTTTATTTGTAATCACAATATTCGTAGTAAAACCCTCTAAAGTTTAGACCCCATGCGACGAACACCTGACTACGTGCACGAATTCGCGTGTCGTGGGCGTTTCCGAGGCGTCCGTCTTGAGAACCCAAACTCGCCTCTGGAGTCTGAATCGCCGCCCATAAACAAAGTGAAACCCAGGCGGACCTGCTCACTGACCTAGATGAATGTGAGGACTTCGAGAGCCGCGACCTTCCTGCCCCTAGACAACAAATCCCGAGGACAAAATTGGGGACCAAAATGTGTAAAGGCAGGTGTACCGGTAAGAAAAGTGGCAAATACGTGCGAAAATTGTTTGTCCATCTTTTTTTTTGTCGTGAAATCCTCAAATTGCGATTCAGACTCCAGCGAGCAGCGGCAGTTTACGTTTTACTCTTGGATTCAAAGCCGAACTCTGGAACTACGAATTGTTAAGAGTGGAAATTTATTCCCTTCGGTCCATTTTAAATACTATCATTTTAAGAATGTCATTCTCGTTGTCTAGTGTATCTCTCTCTGTTTCTCTCCTACTGCTCTTCGTTTTCATCACTCTCACCGCTTTTTCATCTCTCCATAATTCATATGCCCAGATATAAAACGACACTTAAAAAAGAAAGATTATTTAACTTAGAAGCCATAGGTTTGTGTTGTGCCATTGGCGAACTTTTTCGAACTATACAAAGGTGACTATAACTTTGTTCCAAAATAAAGAAATATGATCTCAAATTATCTTGAAGTTTACGATTTTCACATGTTTTACCATTAGTACTAGTTCGTATTCGAAATAAAAAACTAGTTTGTTGAATTATCATTTTAACACTTGCATTAAATCCATTAGTAATTTATATTAACTGTTCAACTCAACTTTCCATAAGTGATCATATTCCTTTAGCAAATTCAATATATAAATTTGGAATATTAAAACAAACATTTTCAAAAGAAAAAATTGGAGACATGCTTTGCACATGAAACTAGCACTATCTTGATACGGGCTCTTTATTTTTTACTCAATGCAAATTTAACAATTAATATTCATGTATTTACGTCAAGAAATGAGAATATGGTAATTTACAAAAAAATGGAGGTAAATTATTTTTCTCATATAGCCAGTCTTCATGAATTTTGACATATTACTTTCTCTTATCAAGATATATGTTTTTCATGATTCTTGTCGGTCCAACTTTTAAAAATTGACCATCAATAGGGAAGGAGTCCCTTATATTGATATTAATATAGATACTTTTCATAATATAGATTAATTGTTCCTTCAAAAATCATATATTTATAGAAATTCTAGCCGAAGTGTCATCTTGTAGACAGAGTCACCATCCATACATGTTCTTAAGTGTCACTTCACTCGCAAAAGAAAAAAAAAATCACTTAGGACAAGGACCAGGTCGTCACTCGTCAACACACTACTTGGACCATTAAGTATTACTCCAGAATAGAAGGTAGGAGTAGTACTTAGTAGTACGTTGTAGTTGTTTTTTTGGCCAAAATACATTTTTTTACATATGCATACAAACAAACTTGTATAAATCAAATCTTTTCATTTGGTGTGGTTCCTGTTACATGTTACTAGTATAAAAATTTGCGTGCATTAAACATTAAAGAATTTCTTTTTGCGATGATAAACCATAAAGAAAGTTCTTTGTATACAAAATGAAACATGCTTTGAGTGCCTCAGTACTGTACACGACTAGTGGTCAGTAATAAAGGCTGATGAAGCGTCCTAACAATTCCATGAAGGCGTTGGTCTATTCACGTTGTTGTGACTCTAACCTCGAACGATTTTTCATTATACAGTCACTGCCATCACCTTTCTATCAAATCTGTCTTTTATGCAACAGAGACTTGACAGTCAGAATAGCTAGGCGGGCCAAAAACAATGGTACTCCTACTGTACACGCACAAACGATCGACTAGTAGTAATCGACTAAACAAAAAGAGCACTAGTGAGCGACTTGGCCCCTTTCACGAAAGGTACCCGCCCCTGCTCATTTCGCTTTCGTGGTGAGTGGCGAAAACGACGGGAGCAACCGAGTGTCTTCAACGGCAAGGAAGGGGAGACGATCGAGCTTCTGTCGAAAATGCCAGTGGTTAACGAAATGTAGTAATTTTGATGTCGGGCAGGAATCTCTAATACAGTATATTTCTTCAGTACTACTTCCTTCACGATGAAATTTGTTATTTTTCATTTCCCTCGAAAATTTAGTTACTACTCAGACTAGCTAGATGACATGCTGCCATGTAGAAGTATCACCAAAGTAGATTATCTCCAAAAGAGTGAAGTGAGCATGGGTCACAAAAGCCGGCAACAGTATCGTGGACTGATGAGAAGAAGCCAGTCCACGGTATGGCAGTTAAAAGCGCCTGATTTTATTTTACTAAGCTAAACGACGTCCCCCTCCGGGGACTATTCGCCGTCGTAAGATCTGGCCTTTTCGTCAGAGAGCGCGACGTGACGCGCTGCGCTGCGATCGATCACCAGCTGCACTGCCTGCTGCCCACCTCGCTGTCCCAGTTCCCACACACACGCTGTCCCAGTTCCCACACACATGGTGGTCTGGCGACCGCACACGCGGACGGACGGAACGGAGCGCCTGCTAGGGAGCTGGGCCTGCCTCTGCCGCTAGCTGATGTGATGCGGAACGTGTCGCCGCTGTCGTTCCATCCCTCTCACGCCGCATTGACTTGCAAGCAATCCAATCCCCGAGCCACGAGCGGCGTACAGTTACCACGTAGATACGCGCGCTAGCTGCTCTTGCCGTTTGCTTGCACCCGTCGCCATCGCCGCCGCTGGCTGGCTGGGTCGTGTATGTACAGATCTGGAATTCAATCGCTCGGTCGGTTTGCGGGTGCGCGTATGTACGTACCGGGAATGGCTTCAGCCGGAAGCGACGTGTGGTTAGTTTGTTGCCTTGTTGGGTCAGGACGCACCTAGTAAAAAATCGCGTTCTACGAGTAGCAATGTTGGAGCGAACAAAATCAAATCACAGTTTTTTTTTAAGGACACACGCCCACTACGGGGCCAAATCACAGTTTTGGAGATGGGAAGCAGAAGCGAACGAGTCCATTTTACGCGTCCGCGGTGGTGGCGCAGCCCCAGGCATCGAGAACCCGCACGGCCACCAAACCCGAGCCAAGCCGAGGAGAGCCCTGTGCGAGCGAGCGTGCCTAGGAGTACGTACACACACAGCTCCCCATCAGAGGTCCACACACTCCAATGCCTCCCCACTCCCCATCATTTTCAGTTAGACAAATCTCTCCTCGCCCAACCAAGCCGCCCATAATAATGTATTCGGTGCATAAGGTCTAAATTTTAGAGAGGTCATATAAAAAGAATCTTATTCTTTAGATGTACTTATTAAATTATAAAACTAATTTCAGAACTTCTCGTCTAATTCGCGAGACGAATCTAATAAAAATAATTATAAGGTGATTAGAAGACGATTAATTAAGTTTATTAGATTAGTCTCGTAAATTAGTACCCAACTGTCAAATAGATTTTGTAATTAAAGTAATAAAAAAAGTTTAAATGTAAAAATTCTGTTTAATTTTAGAGACCTAAAATTTATAGAGGAGGAAACGAATGCACCCATGCAGCTCTCGCTCTCGGCTCGCACTCCCTCAAATTTTTTTTAAGATACTGTACTCCTCACACATTCCCACGCACACGTTTCCCCATACGCCCCAGGCCAGCAGTGCCATAGATGCTGCATGCCCCGCGGGTGTAGGATACTTCTACACCCAGCCACAGGAGAGAGAGAGGAGAGAGCGGCGTCGCGTGGTCAGTCTGGTCACTCGTGTCCCTTGTTTCTTTGCAAGCAAAGCTTGCAGCGGAGCGGTGCTCTCTCTCCTCCTCTCCTGTGCTGCTGCGTTGTGGTGGCCAGCACAGCACAGCACAGCGAAACCTTGGACACGAGGTGAGAGGCCCTGTTGCTTCGTGTCCATCGATGGGTCAATCCATCCGTCCGTCACTCATCTCCGAGTGAGTTGAGTGAGCCTGCGACCCCGCTTGATTGATTTGACTGATTGATGGGTGATGCCTCACTAGCTGCGCCCCCGTTGTGGCAAATCTCGTCAGCAACAGAGATCGCTGCTGCTCCCTGGTGTGACGGCTTGTATTGTTTGTGAGAACTGAAGTGAAGAAAAGCCTCCCTCTCTCTCTCTCTCCCCTCCTCCTCGGCCGGCCATATCTTTCCTTGGCCCTGCCCTGTCCACTTCTCGCTCGCTCGCTCGCTTTCTTCTTCTTCATCATCGGTTTCTCTTGCGCGCGCGCGAGAAAAGAAGAAGCAAGGCAGGAGGAGAGAACCAGGGATGGAGCGGAGGCGGAAGGCAATGTGGCTGTACCCCAAGGTGGTCGGCTTCAACCCTCCCGAGAGATGGGGGCACTCCGCCTGCTTCTTCGAAGGCGTCGTCTACGTCTTCGGGGTACGTACTACTATCCCTCAACGCCTCGCCAATTTCCTTTCTTGGGATTCTTCTTGATCATAGCAGCACCAGCATGTTCTTCACCTTTGCTTGGAATTCTTCTAGTAGTACAAATTTGCACTGCTCTTTTTAATTACTCCACTTCGTTCACTTCACCAACTTCAGTGGTGGGTGGCAGCGAATCAATCAATTCAGAGCCTACCGAGTGCTGGGTAGGAGTAGACGATTAACAGGCCGTGAGCTAGCTCTGAAACTTTCTTTGAGGCCAAAAGGTTGCATCTTTTCTGGTGTTAATCCTCGGTACTAGTTGTGTGTTTGTCCTGTTCCCGGTGATGCACTAGCAGCAGCAACAAGCGAAATCCTTTTCAGCTTTCACCTAAAGCGAAAGAGTCACTGCTGTAATATTCCTCATAATGGAAAGCAGCACTACTACTGGAGTACTAGCAAAAAGAAGTGGAGTAGTAGATTTGTTTTTCGTTGAATTACTGTCAGTTTGTCACCACCTGCAATGCAAAGCAGCATGTTAGATACTCTAGACCTCTAATCTTACTCATGCCATGCGTTACAAACATAAATCTTTGCTTTCTTTGAACTATATGCAATTGTTGGCATATATCGCACAGAGATTAGCGGTCGTAGTTAGCGGCAGTTGTAGTACTGCGAACGAGAACGAAAGAGCAGAGCCTTTTCGCTCATCTTTCGCTTTCTCCGATCTTTTGGACCACGCCGGACTTAATAAGTCTCCTGATTGGTATGTTGTGGTCACGCAAAGGAAAATGTTTAATGCGACCTCAGCAGCTCGGATGTGCACACCCCACAGCTATGTTACTTACTGCACCGACCGAGACGCCGTCCTCTGCTCTACGGCGTCCTCCAACCATTTTCGCTGTATAAATCGTAAATCGTCACATGGTTCCACAGTTCGTTGACTGTTCAGATAGAACAACGTGCTGTCGCAAGCAGTAGTCAGATCAATGTATTTCATGGTGCAGTAATGTAATGCGATGAATTGTTTTGACGGATCGACGTAGTAATGTGACGCGTTGCCTTCTTCGTCCATGAATGAACCAGGGATGCTGCGGCGGTCTGCACTTCAGCGACGTGCTGACCCTGAACGTGGAGACCATGGCGTGGAGCTGCATGACCACGACGGGGCAGCGCCCGGGCACGCGGGACAGCCACGGCGCCGCCCTGGTCGGCCACCGGATGTTCGTCTTCGGGGGCACCAACGCCGGCAAGAAGGTGAACGACCTCCACGTGCTGGACCTGCGCACCGGCGAGTGGGCCCGGCCGCAGTGCAAGGGCGCCCCGCCGTCGCCGCGGGAGAGCCACACCGTCACCGTCGTCGGCGGCGACCGGCTCGTCGTGTTCGGCGGCAGCGGGAAGGGGAGGGCAACTACCTCGGCGACGTCCACGTGCTCGACGTGCCCACCATGACGTGGTCCTCGCCGGAGGTCAAGGGCGACCACGCCCCCGCGCCCAGGGACAGCCACGGCGCCGTCGCCGTCGGCGGCAGGCTCTTCGTCTACGGCGGGGACTGCGGCGACCGGTACCACGGCGAGGTCGACGTGCTCGACGTCGACACCATGGCGTGGTCAAGGGTAAGCGTCGCGTCCCTCTCATGTATGGTAGGCTTGGCTTCGCTCAAATGTGATAGCGCTGCCAGATGCACATGTTTCCCCCGGTCTATTAGATCCATCGCTATTATCTTTCGCTTTCCAACTGTGACAGTGACTGCTAGATTTGGTTTCCCCTAAAAATCTGCAGGAGTTTGGTTATTCTCATTGATGCCGACTGCAATAATGTTTAAGTGAAGAGCTTTGCCTGTTTTCATTTTCAGCTTGAAAATTAACCAAAATACTGCTCAGACAAGAAATTTATATCGATACAATTTGCATCGCAGCACAATAATGTCCTAACTTAAGCTTCATGGATTCTCAGTTTCCGGTCAAAGGAGCCTCACCTGGTGTCAGAGCAGGTCATGCAGCCGTGAGCGTTGGGGCTAAGGTAAGCATCAGTTACTGAAACACCTGGAACAGTTTCTACTCCTGACAGAACTCTTTTACTGGATCCTGAATTAAGCGTCTCCGTGTAGATCTATATTATCGGAGGAGTTGGCGATAAGCAATACTACAGTGATGTCTGGATCCTTGACGTCGCAAATCGTTCATGGAGTCAGCTCGAGGCATGCGGGCAGCAACCACAGGGAAGGTTTTCTCATACAGCTGTGCTCATGAATACTGACATCGCGATTTACGGAGGGTAAGTTTGTAGGAGCAGATTTGCATTCGTAGTAGATCAAGTTTGTCAAGCTCAATGCATTGTAGTTGGTTAGACATTTGAAATACCTTGGAACATTTTCAGATGTGGCGAAGACGAATGTCCCCTAAATGAGCTTCTCATTCTGCAACTGGGCTCTGAGCATCCAAATGGCCGCTACAACATTTCGATGTGCAAGGTTCTTAGCAACCACTGGAGTCAGGAGAAGAGGAAATTTTTGAGAGCGGGGCATGTGAGTATCTTAACGACACACCAGTAAGATTCAATTTTAATTCCTTGCGCAACAGCAAGCATGATGCACTAGTAATTGCAGCAGAAGGATGCAACCGTGGGCAATGGAGATGCCGGTCAGAAGCCTCGAGAAGCAGAAACAGAGCAAAGAAACCAATTCATTCGCGGTCTTGGTAAGTGGATGCTGGAAACATAAAATTGCTTTTCAACAGGTGTTATATTTGTAGTCATACTCATTCATTGCCTACATTTTTGCCATCTTCAGAGAATGGCCGTTTGAAAAGAAGAAGAACCGGAGACATTCGACCGAACGAGGCTGAGTCAGAGCAGGAGGAGCACTCGCTGTCTCTTTCCCAACATTCTTCACCGTCCCAATCTGATCAGGAACAGAATGGAGCTCATAAACTTTCAGCATCTCCTAGCACATCCATTTCAGGCCTGCAACCTTTTGTTCGCCTCAGCGCCAACGGCACCCTGAGGGCTCCTGGACCTGGCGGCATTTCATCGAGGCCTCTGAAGACCGATCAGTTCCTGCGCACCTTTGCACCGCAACATCGGCCAGAAGTGCAGTTCCTTTCCTCCGATCATAAGCCACAGCCCCGGCCTTCCGGCCCACCCCTTGTATGCCAGCTCTTATCACAAACTTGCACATCATGATACACCTTCGATATTGTTCGTGTTTCTTACTGGTACTGTTACAAAACTGCAGATTGGAGCGGAGGTTCATGGAACGGTTGATGGAGCTTTCGACTCGGGATACCTCATGACGGCCGTGGTGAACGGCCAGCTATTCAGAGGCGTTCTGTTTGCTCCGGTAGGCAAATCCATCCTTGTAATCTGTGAATTGTTTAGGGCTTCTAACTTTGAGCCTGTTCTTGATGTTTCCACCTTTGGTTTTCGTCTCAGGGACCTGGAGTGACGGCTCCGAGACCCACGGCGCACCACCAGATCCTGACGAGCTCGGCCGTGCCTCCGCAGCAGCGCCCATTGCTGGCTCACGCCATCCCAGTCCACGCACGGCCCTTGCCACAGGCCACAGGATTCGTGCTGCCGGACTGTGCCCACCTTGCCCGGCAAGGATTCCCGGCGAAGTCCGTCAAGTCGGAGCCGGAGAGGGGCGGCAGTGACCTGCATGATGTTGTGCTCACGTTGGGAGGACCTGGAGGAGGGGGCAAGTGATTTTCAGAAGTCTGAAACAATTGAGATCCAGGCCCTGCTTTTTACCTCTTGGCTTGCTTTGTAAATTAGACATTCTAGTTGAGAAAAATAAAGATTACTAGCTTCTTGTAATCTATCCGGGTGCTTTAAATTTCTTTTATCTTGCGATTTTACATATGAATATAGTGTTAGCCTGATGCCAGCTTGTTTTGGCAGGTAGTCTTTTCTGATGGCACTGCATAATTGTCACCTGCCTTTAGAAAGCAACAACTTCGCTTCTATTTGCTCAACGTTTCATATAGAAATTCTCTAGCGCTGAAATCACTCTTCATCTGATATATTGGGGGCTGGGGCCGCCACTACCTTACAAGACTGCACAAACCAAGAGTCGTCGTTGTTTCGATGCTGAATCAATTAGAAACACTGTTAGCGTTCGTTATGCATTCGCCTATTTCACTACTATTTAAGGATACATCCAAGAATGTGATAATATGCAGATACATTAATAATTATTAGGTCTGTTAAATAGTAATGTCCAAGTACAACATGAGGTGTTATTTGAATATTGAATTTAGAACTTTTTCAAATTAGTGCACATGTTTGTATGCATCTTGAGGTATGGTTCGGCATTTATAGTTTTGCAGTATCACATTCAATATAAATCGGTTGTCAAGGGCTATGTTACAATCCAAAACATTCCCAATAAAAATGCTAGTTTCATCAAAACGATCACATCCTCAAAGACTGCATAAATTATTAGCGAACAAATAACGTCTCATTTTTTTTCCAGAACGACACGACATCACATAGCTTTAGACTATCGTCCTGCAGGCAATTATTTCCAGTCCGAATGGCTGACCCTGTTCACAAGACCTATCCACACTACACTTGGGAGAGCATGCCATATCACTGTCAGGGGCCTCAGGGCATCAAACTGATAGCACACTGACCACAAAGACATGGACTCTAGTGGGATTCTTGCCAGGGTGCAGCAAAGTCTGTAACAGCAATTTCATTCAGAAGAAAAGTAAAAAAAGAAGTATCTGGAAAAAGCCTACTTAGACAAGACATCACGTTGGACTAGGAAGAATCTCATTGCTCCGGACTGCTGCTTGCAGGAACACCAAAGCTAGAACTCCACCATAGCCATGAGCTTATCCTTTAAAGGGAACAACGAAATAACAGTTCGCTGTTCACATCTGTATTTTGATGCTCATGAAAGGGGTCAGTTCAGAAGGAACGACTAAGTATACCGGAGATGAAGATAAATATGTGTATCATCGTCCCTTGTCACCCATCCTCTTGAGCAACTTCCCGATATCGTAACAGATCTCAATCTTATCATCCTTAATCTGTTGACGAAGAGAACGGTTCGTCTTACCAGCTGCCAAGTAAGTCCGCAGGAGGGATTCGTAGGCTTTCCCATCAATGCACCCGAGCGTCCTCAGGCATTTGCAGAACCTCTCAGCACCCTCAGCATCCTTGTGTTCTTCGAAATACTTTTGGAACTTGAGAATCCTATCCTGATCGAGCTTCCCAGCTTTCTTGGGGAGCTTGGTTATATTCTCGACCCACTTCAGGGCTGAACTCATGTCCCCTTTGCCCACATAGTAGTCAAGAAACAATTCGCAGGTTTTGGAGTCAAATTCTTCAACTTTTTCTTTGGCCTTCTCAAACAACAACTCTGCTTCTTCGGCCTTGCTACCCTTGAGATGGGCACGAATCATCATGTTTGTGAGCCTCATATCATAGCTTTCATAACTGGATTCCCACTCCTCAAAAATCTGCTTTAAGCGATCAAGATCATTGAGCTTATAGAGAGCTTGAAGCATACCGAGGTAGCTTGTGTTGGTCACCTTAGAGAATTTGGCCTTTATCACATCCCATACCCTATTGACTTCACTCAAGTTGCCTGCTGAGGCATATAGGCTCATAAGGAAATCAAAAGGTTGCCTGTCATCAGAATCACAAACAAGCTCCTCAAGTTTCTTCAGAGCAGACTCAGCCTTCTCAACCAGTTTAGCATTCACATAGATAGAAGCAAGCGTGCTATATGCAGACCACTGTAGATCCACACCTTTTTCTGCCATTTCTTTCAGAAGTTCTTCAATTGCATCTATCTTGTTTGATGCTGCATAGCTGGTCATCAGAATGCAGCATGTGAGGCTAACAGGCTTAACATTCTTCACTTTCATTTCCTCAAACAGGCTATCAACCTTCCTATGCTGGCCCAACTTCATGTAAAGGGTCATCAGATTATTGATGGGTAAAGTACTGGACGCGATGCCAAGCTCATCCATCTTGCGATAGAGGTCTGTTGCTTTCTCTTCCATTTTTTCTGAGCAATAACAATTCAAAAGTGCACCATAGGTTCTATGGTTCTTGGCAGGATCAGGGAGATCATCAAAATAATTCTCAGCTGCTTGGATGCCACGCACTTTATGGATGAGATCCAGGCGTATTGCATGGTTAGTGTGTGACATGTTCATGCCCCGTGCATTAACCATCCAATCCATTAACTGCATAAAAAACAACACCAAATTGTTCAAGTACTACCATAATTAGCAGAAGTACAAACAGGTATGCAGCAAAACGAGTTGATAATTAATCGCTCTGACTACAAGATAACTGAGGTACAGTTGCGCATACACACTATTACAGATTGCAGGACAACAAACATACTGATTCCCTTCGTTGCTGTTCTTATATTATAATATTTCTAGTGTAATACAAATGCAATACAAAACCTACAAAAATGGGCAGTTGGACACTGCTTTAGCGTGCCCCAAGTCCCAAATCACATGTTTCACTAGTCTAGACTCTAGATAGAGAGAATCTCTACCAATTATAATAAAAATCTATTTTTTTTCCATGTGGCTAAACATGTAGCAAGCAAGCTGAACTAAGCTGAAAAGTATCAGCAGAATAACCAAAAACAGAGCAAGCATACCTAGGCTAACAAGATTATCCAGACCTACTGTCAAGGAGGTGACTATCAAGGAAGAAGCATATGCTTGAGGGAAATAACTACAACTGCGTTCTATGCAACCAGAACAGGGAGGAAACAGCCTTCCACTTGTTCTTTAGTTGCCCCTTCAGTAAAAGATGCTGGCAACACCTTCAGACCATTTAGGACTACAATTGTAGAATTCTTTGTTTCTTTTCTCGAACGGAATTATGTGAAATGATGCAACAAGCTAAAAGATGCCCAACGCTCCTTCTTTATGGAGTTCTTCATAATTGATCATGGCAGATTCGGAAGCAAAGGAACAACAGAATTTTTAAACGGGAACAACCCTCATTTCATTCTTGGCAACATAACAGAAGTTACTTTACAATCACATAGTATGTCTACAGGCAAAAGAGATTCCTTGCTAAATCTCATCAACTAGTACAGATAATTAGTTCGCCTTTCTCTGTTTCTGGGTTAGAGCTTTGGGCTCCGCTCCATGTACAGTTTACTTTTCTGGGCCTATATTCATATATATCTACCACAGGAAGGGCATCCCTTGCTGTATTCCCCTAAAAAAAGGAGGTGACTATCAACATTGACATTTAAGGTGAAACAGCGCAAATAAGCTGCCAATGAGGTTACGCAAAACGAAACACATTAAACTGCCCTGATGCCTCCCTGGCAAGCCTCACCTACAGCAGCTGCAAGCACCATGGTCACCACCCCCTGCTGCTTCTACACAAGCCAGTTGTACAAATGGGTACCCAGCGGGTAGTTGTGGGTCAATTTGTGAAGGTGAGATGAACTTTTAGTTCATTTGAGGGTTTTTGGGTCGGGCCATGACCCAAAAATTAGAAAACTCGCATTCCTAGTTGTACCCTCACAGATCTGCAGTCACCCTGCCCAATCTAACAGTGTGGACTCACCCTGATCCTCCACTGCCCACCATAAAAATCTTCATTCGGCAATTGGCAACACCCTTGCCACCACTGAAGCATACAACTGAACGTACCTAATGTTTCAAGTGATGATCAACAGGCTTGGTGGACCTCAAACATAACTCTAATTTGATATGTGCCGTCGTTCATCTATGGTTGACGTCGCCAGAGAAGATGGTACTTCATACGTTTGTTACTACGCACTCGCATGCTCATTTCCCACTACAACAGCCTCCCGCTCCCTGCATCTTATCCACTTTCTGCCATATGTCCTACTGCCGGTGCCCTGTTCCGGCAAAGCTGACCCGAAAGACCATGCCTGGTGTGCTGACGCCCCTCAATGCAGAAGCCTTTACCCAACGAGTTCCCCCAAACTAAATCGAAACTCAATTTAATCATCTATTGAAATCAATGTAACAGAACATGCAGGGGAGGATGCATCTTCACACAGGCGTCATACATTAAACCACTCCGATTTCTACTTGCTGATGCAAAATCGTGCCTTCATCTACCACCGCAGTGACCCCACTCCCAGCAATCATTAACGCACGGACTAATCGGAATTCAAAACGAATGGGCGTGCTTGGTTCGCAAGGTGGAGGCATCAGCATACCTCGAGGGCGTGGGCGTGCCTCTTGTACTTACGGAGATCCTTGACGTGCTTGACGAGATCGTCGACGCGCACCGTGCCGCCCTCCCGCACCCACTTGTTCATCACCCGAGACACGCTCCCCTCCCCGGCCTTGCCCAGCGCCGATAGCTGACGGTAGAGCGGCCGCGCGCCCTTCTTTTTCGCAGCGTTGGCCGTGGCGTTGGCGGCGGGAGCTGCGACCTCTGTCACCGCTTCGGTGGCCGTGGAGAGAAGGCGGCGGAGCAGAAGGCGAGCGCCGGCGAAGGAGGCGGGCGGCGCCATGGGTTTAGGGTTTTGGAGTTTCGGCTGAAGGGGGGACAGCGATGGTAAATCAGCGGCGTAGCTAACCGCACCACGGAATGGCGTAGTACCCCACCAGCGAGGTTTACAAAAACCGACTAAAACCTGGTTCATGCTTAAAAAAAAAAAACTAAAACCCGGTTTCGTCGTACGTCCGGTTTTAGCTAAAAACACCTATAGCAAAATTAGTTTTCGCTCGGTTTTATTTATAAGCGGTATGTTTTTGGCACAGTAGAAAACCTAACTTTTCTCGGTTTTGTGAACCCTAGTACACTAGTTATGTTGCGAGAGTCGTTCCCTGTTTGTGAGTTTATAGCAATCGAGTTGTCACCAGGGTCCGTTTGGATGCATGAAACACTTCATATTCTTCTCCGAATCACTTGAATCACTTCCAAACGATCAAAATCTGAAACATTTCTTGCCTGAATCACTTTGGAATGTTTCTCTGTTTTGAACTAGGAATAAGAATCATCAAAATAGGTGTTTCAAATGATTCTAGTTCATTTTGTGAAACGTTTCACCAATTCTAGATCAATGGCCAAACGGTTTCAGTGATTCTTCTGTTTCAGATTGTGAAACGTTTCTGGATTGAATCTGAAACGTTTCTGATTCTCGGTGAATCTGGAGCCGTACCAAACACACTTAGTTTAGTTTGGAGGTAGCAAAGGAGTGCTTGCCATGCCTCTACCTTTAGAAAATTTCGTGGAGTTTGAAGCTTCTTGTAGCTGGCTCTAGAAATTTTTAGAGTGGAAGTTGTAAATAAATTAAGAATATTTTGTTGACTCGTTTTTACATTAAAACTATTTTACGAACTCCAACTCCTGCATGAGCTATGACAAACAAGCCCTAAAACTAGTGGAATACCTCGCACTTGCTGTGGGTGCAATTGAGAAAAAACAGAGTATATTGGTATTCCTTTGAATGAATTAAATGAGTCGGCTAAAATACTAACGAACTATTTTATTGTTTATCAATCTAAGTAACAATAGAGAAATTAAGTAATTAAGAAAGCAATATAACGAGCAACAACAAAAATAAAATATGGATACTTAATTACAAACAAAGTATATAAATAATGAAATTTATGAATCAGGTAGCCTATTGAGATCAATAACAGCTGTGTGAATGATTGAAAATTTGGTGAAATAACTGATGCATATATTCAAAATTGGTCACGAGATGAAGTGACAAATTCAGAGCTACACTTCAGTGTGCAGCTACGGTACGGTGCACAGCCATATCAGAGGCATACCCAAGCATTTGTAGGCTTGATTCTTTCTTCTTCTTCTTTTTTTTTTTGTTTGTAAGCTTGTCTTTGCCTTCGAATAGAGAAAAGTACAATGTCATGATAACACACACTGTAAAGGAATAAGAGAGAAGCGGTGAGATATATCACTAAGAAGTTAGGAGAGGAGGATTTACAACGGGAGATGACGCATGTATGATATAGAGGGTTTCTTTTAGGAATAAAAATAAGAAAATGTTATAACAATTGAATTACAAAATGAAAGTGGTCTTAATAAGACTTACTTACCTGCATGAATATGGAATATGTTTGGAGCATGATTGCATCGAATATTGACAATGAAGAAGCATGAATTAAAAGGGGGAGAGAACCTTACTTGTCAAATTAGTATTTGAGTTGAGTTGCTCAAGACCTTAATACAACCCTATAACAAAGGTGATGGCAGCGGGGAACAAAAAAATTCATACAAAGCTCTATCACGAAGGTAAAGTGGATAAAATGCCCCCCCCCCCCCCCCCCCCCCCCCCCCCCCAAAAAAAAAAAACCATGAAGACACACCTTTCCTTTCCTAAGTGCCACAGAAAATCTTGATCAATTTTGCCATCACATGAATCCCGACATCTTCGATGTGCTTCCTTTCGTAAGTGCCAGAGACAATCTCGATCAATTTGGCCATCTCAGGTTCCACATGAATCCCGTCATCTTCAATGCGCTGGGCAATGCATGGATTTGTTCTACCTGCTGAGATATAGGTCCGCATTAAAGCCTCGTAAGCTTCGGCATCAAGGCATTCATGTTCCCTCAGGCACACGCAGAGTGACTCCATACCATCAACATCCTTTGTCTCTTCATAATGCTTCAAAAGTCTCTGCAGAAACACTTTTGTTGGAACCCATTTGTGTCTCCTCACCATCCTTTTTCTATCTCTCAAGATCTGTAGTGCCTCTTTAACTTTTGATTTAGTCAAATAGAACACTACAAACATGGAAAACATCTTATCAGTGCAACGGCGCTGAGCCATGGCACTCTGACGGATAGCCTCAGCTTCATCTACCATACCCTTATCAAGGTAAGCTGCAATCATAATATTTGCTATCCCAGCGTGATATTGCTGATTAATTGATTGCCACTCCTGAAAGATTAGCTGTAAGGAATCAAAATCATCTAATCTTCCCAGAGCTAAGAGCATCTCCAGATAGCTTTTATTTGAACATTTTTTGAATGTGGACTTCAAAGACTCCCAGATCCTCTTAACCTCGGATGACTTGCCAGTAGAAGCATAGATGGATATGAGGGTGTGCCACAGGGATATATCACCATCATCCCTAACCTGCTCAGCTTTCTTTAAAGCCATTTCCGCCTTGTCAAACAGTCCTAGATTAACATAACTGACAGCCATCCTAGTGTACAACGACCAGTGAACCGGAGTCACCTTCTGCAGTTCTTCCAATAACTTACCAGCAGATTCCAGGTCATTCAATTTAATATAGCTTTTCACCAGCATAGTAAGTGTAAAATTATTTGGTCGCACACCTCTTTCATACATTTCTTTGCATATGGTTGGAACTTTCTCTGGATAACCTGACCTGTGGTACAAGGACATCAAGTTGTTGCACACCAGTGTACTTGGATCAAAGTTCATGGCCTTCATTTTTTCATAGAGTTCCAGGCCTTTGTCTGCAATACTGTGTTCAGCATAGCAGTTAAGCAGAGAGGAATATGTTTTTACTGACTTAAATACATCTGGAAGGCTCCAGAAGTATTCTTCAGCAGCCTGTATTCCTTTCACTGTTGATACGAGGTTAAGCCGCAGAGCGTGATGCCCAATCGTAAATTTTGCCCCATGAGCTTCCATCCAGTCCATCAACTGGGGACAAGAATAACAAGGCCAAATATAAGATGGTGAACATAAATACATTGCTTCAAAACTTCTTGCTCGAAAACACACAAGGAACTAAGATCATGCCAGATATCAAAAGAAAAAAAAACACGTAAAAATTTCACAAGCACATGCATGCTAGAACTAGTGCGTAGCGTAGGAACATGTTCCCTGCAATGTTATTATTACAACTAACGCAAGTATTTTTTTAACATGTATTGAAAATAATACATTGCATGTACAAAAGACCAACTAAATTCTGCATTGTCAGGACTCAGGCTTGAATTCAGCAAGTTGTTAGATCAAAGTGTCCAGCAGTCAAATTCCTAATGCTGGTAAGCTCCTATCAAGTTTCTTGTTATTATACTATCATCTATCCTATTACCCACTGTTAAGCCTTAGTAGAGAGGCCTGAAGGTGTTATAACATTATAGCAGTTTGCATTTTATACTGTTAGACCATAATCTTTATATGCTGTTGTCAAGTTTTTCTTTTAAACACTTTTCTTTAGGTTTACTAATCAACTGCGAGAAATAAGATCACCCAGGGCGCGTTTGGAAGTTCTCCCCCGGGCCTGCATCAGTAGACCCAACTAGCTCCGTTGGGCTAGCATCAGGTCATCCAACCTCAGGTAGTTTGGTAGGCTGCATTACGTGAGACAGGGCCGGCAAAGAGTTCGTTTGGTAGCCTGGAAATGAGGTGGGCCGTAGCAATTATCAGGCCAAATTGGCTCTGCGGGTGCAGCAAGAAGCATGTCTGGAGCCTGGCCCAGAAAAAACGATCCAAATTTTTGTTTCTGCGGGTGCAGCGAAATGGGGGCGAAATGCAACCGCGCGTGCTGGCCCAAACCCTTCTCCAGCCTACCAAACACACCCACCTGCATGGGCTGGGCCTGGTTCGCGGCCGGGCCACCCTACCAATCGCGCCCCCAGTTCATACCAAAATGTGCTGTGCAAGAGCTCCCAACGACGGGTAATTTTCTCGAAACTGGAAATTGACTTTACAAGATCATTCATAACTCTCGATATAGGCCTCATGGCATGTGTTTGATCTGTGGTGTATAGCGTATGAAAATATATGTTTCCTTGACACAACAAATGTCAGCCCTTTTGAATTTTTCCAATGATCTTTTGTATAAAACAATTAACATTGCTCTTGAGAATACAGAAAACATTCATTCTTCAGATGGAACTGGATTGGACATAGGTACAATGTGGAATACAGATGAGAAAAACAACGATGGCAAGATTGGGCAATCAACCTTGAGTTGCTGAGCTTCTCCCGAGTAACAAGAGACTCTAATTGATACCAATTCGGTGGGCAAAGAACTGTATTGTTGATTCGTTAGTTGATTAAATAAGGACTTAGGGTAACTATGCACAGAGGAAACATGAAGGAAACTAATAAACAAGCTTGGGCTCATAGCTATAAACAGTGGCGAAGCAAGTGCCGCTGCCATGGTGGTGCATGCCATCTAATCATCAATTATATCAGCTATTTTATATGGTCACCAAAGGGAACATGCTGGTACTGTTTTTCTTTACCCTGATGCATGTGCACCACCCTGGGGCTACCTAGCTTCGCAAGTGGCTATAAACCTAACGAACCAGGAAAGCACTACGGCTATAGCCTGTAGGTCCAATGGTCCATCCAATCTATTATAACTTTTTTTATCAATTTGTTGTAATGACGTCCTTCTTGAGTATCAATCATATCTGAGTATCCAGTTGCCTGCAAAGGCGCAATATTTGGATACCAAGAGGCGGTCACAATTAACCTTTTTACTGCAAAGGAAAATGTATGGTTTTGATTGTTTCAGAAAACTGCCTCCCAAACAACTACAGATTGGACCATCAATCACTTCCAAATATACGCGCTTCACATGTTCTCTCTACGTATTAGCAGCCTGGGTAGGCGATCTAAATCAACACATTTGTTGTTATGTAGTTTGGGATGATGTTTCCGAAACAAATAGACCACGAGGTTAAGGTTTTGGTCCATGTTATGGTGTTGTTGAGGAGTACGCAGGGGAGTGTGCAAGAGTAGATGAGATTGGGAGATGGAACGCAGTGGATATCGGGCACGGGGAGGGCGCTCTCGCTGGCGGCCGGAGGGATGTTCCCAGCCACGGGCGGCGATAACAGCCTTACCAAATCAGGAGGTTTATTCCTTCTTCAGTGATGATTACAAAACACTAACTCGACTTGCCTTTATAGCCCATGCACTGACAAACTTCCGCTAACAAACTGCATGCAACAAACTGGAAACAAACTAGTGACGATCCTCCCGATTTCCAGCTCCTGACGCCAAGTCGTCCTTAGCCACTTTCAGTACAAGCAAGAGAGAGAGAGAGAGAGAGGAGCGATAGTAATGAGATAAAGATTCTGCATGAAGTTAAGGTCACAAATAAATCTCCCTCCCTCCCTCTCTGTTAACGTATGTGGATCTCTATCACGTGGTGTCATCAGATATCCATTTGCCTTATGAAATGCAATCTCTATGTGGTGATTGGTAACAGTTAACCCAGTACAAATGTTGGACGTGCTGTAGAAACAATTTGTTCAACTTTTACCGTGCACATCCAAAGCTGAACCTAACTTAAATCCACAAAAACAAGCTCAAATCAAAATCCTAGCATTCATTCAATCCATCCACCAAATCATGCCTGCATCGAGCGGTAGTAGGAGGTATGGGAAGGGTCGGGTTCTGATCTCACCTCGAGGGCGCACGACTTGCTGGAGCAGCGGAGCTTGCGGACGTAGGCGACGATCTGGTCCTGCGAGAGCGGGCGCCTCTCACGGATCCAAGCGTCCAGCACCCCCGCCGCGGTCCCCGGCGGCCGGCGGGGGGGCAGCGCTGCGAGCGTTGTGTAGAGCGGGACCCACGCCGGGTCCAGACTCCGGCATTCCGGGCCATCCGCCTGCGGCGCCGTCGCCTGCGCGTGCACCGATCTTGCCGCCGGGGCCAGCGAGACGCGCCGCAGCGCCGCCGCGCGCAGCATGGGTGGCCGTGGGCCCTTTCCAAGTGGGGGTTTACGGGGAGCTTGCCGCCGGCTCGGCCGCGGAGACTGCGGCGGCGGCTGTTCGGTTGGCCGGGGGCCTGGTTCAAACTCGGCCCAAGGAAAAGCTACCCCACTGATGGGCCGGGCTAGCAAGTCATCATTCTCTGTCCTTACGTAGTCAGCCCAGTACGTATCTCGGCCGCATTACCAGCGAAGAACGCGTTTTCTTTTTGCCACGACCAGCATGTCTGTATCGTCGGCAGAGTTCAAACGAAACAGCAGCAAGCTATTGTTACTGTGCAGACTGTCAGATATGTACTTGTAGAGTTGATGCTGTGTGCAGTTTCCGTAATTTAAATGAAAACAAAAGAGATCCTTTCTGCAGTTAGGAGGACGACAGTTCTTGTACTGTGATCTGGACCTTTGAAACTCTCTCGGATGGTGCTTTAGCTGATTCCAACAATGTGATTTGGAGCATTTGCAAAAACGGTCCTGTTTTGGATGCTAATTATGACATCGGTCTCCTTTTCTAGACTTTGCAAAAACGGTCTTGTGATGCACAGGTGAGCCATCCACCCGGGGATCTTGCAGTGAGGAATAATAAATTTCATGTACAGCTCTATCATGAAGGTGAAGTAACTAAAATGGCTTCTCAACCTTTTTTATTAAAAAAAAAATGAAGAAACACCTTTCCTTTCCTAACTGCCAGAGACAATTTTAATCAATTTTGCCATCTCAGGTTCTACATGAATCCCGTCATCTTCGATACGTTGGGCAATGCATGGATTTGTTCTACCTGCTGAGATATAGGTCCGCATTAAGGCCTCGTAAGCTTCGGCATCAAGGCATTCAAGTTCCTTCAGGCACACGCAGAATGACTCCATACCATGAACATCCTTTGTCTCTTCATAATGCTTCAGAAATCTCTGCAGAAGCACTTTCGTTGGAACCCATTTGTGTGTCCTCACAACGTTTTTTCCATCTCTCAAGATCTCTAGTGCCTCTTTAACTTTTGATTTGCTCAAATAGAACACTGCAAATATGGAAAACGTCTTATCATTGCAACGACCCTGAGCCATGGCGCTCTGACGGATAGCCTCAGCTTCATCTATCATACCGTTATCAAGGTAAGCTGCAATCATAATATTTGCTATCCTCATGTCATATTGCTGATTACTGGATTGCCACTCCTGAAAGATTAGCTGTAAGGACTCAAAATCATCTAATTTTCTCAGAGCTAAGAGCATCTCCAGATAGCTTCTATTTGAACATTTCTCGAATCTGGACTTCAAAGACTCCCATATCCTCTTAACCTCGGATAATTTGCCAGTACAAGCATAGATGGATATGAGGGTGTGCCAGCGGGATATCTCACCCTCATCCTTAACCTGCTCAGCGTTCTTTAGAGCCATTTCCGCCTTGTCAGACAGTCCAAGATTAACATAACTGACAGCCATCCTAGTGTGCAGTGACCAGTGAACTGGGGTCACCTTCTGCAGTTCTTCCAAGAACTTATCAGCGGACTCCGGGTCATTCATTGTAATATAGCTTTTTATCAGCATAGCATGTGTAAAATTATTTGGACGCACACCTCTTTCATGCATTTCTTGGTATATGGTTGGAATTTTCTCTGGCTGGCCTGACCTGTGGTACAAGGTCATCAAGTTGTTGTACACCAGTGTACTAGGACCAAAATTTATGGTCTTCATCTTTTCATAGAGTTCCAGGCCTTTGTCTGCAATACTGTGTTCAGCATAGCAGTTAAGCAGAGAGGAATATGTTTTTACTGACTTAAATACATCTGGAAGGCTCCAGAAGTATTCTTCAGCAGCCTGTATTCCATTCATTGTTGATACGAGGTTAAGCCGCAGCGCGTGATGCCCAATCGTAAATTTTGCTCCACGAGCTTCCATCCAGTCCATCAACTGGGGAAAATAATAACAGACCAAATATTATATGGCGAACATAAAGTCCATTGCTTCAAAAGGGCCTGCTCGAAAACAGTCGATAAATTCTTATCCAATAGTTATAAGGGATAGAGCCATTGGAGATCTAGATTGGCCCTTTAAACAAGAATATTCATCTGTTCCGGTTGTTTGAGCAGGAACATACACACAAGGAACTAAAATCACGCTAGATATCACTTATTATTTTAGACGAAAGAAAAAAAATGTACACGTAAAAATCTGACAAGCACGTGCATGCTAGAATCAGTGTGTAGCATAGGAACATATTCCCTGCAATGTTATTATTACAACTAATGCGTGTATTTTTTTTAACATGGATTAAAAATGAAGCATTACATGTACAATAGATCAACTAAATTCTGCAATGGCAGGAATCAGGCTTCAATTCAGCATGTTGTTTGATCAAGGTGTCCAGCAGTCAAATTCCTAGTGCTGGTAAAGCCCTATCTTTCTTATTGTTACGCTATCATCTATCCTACTTTTTTTGTGTGTGTGGGAGAGAGAGGGGGGGTATGGTGTCATCTATCCTATTACCCACTGTTAAGCCGTTAAGCCTTAGTAGAGAGGCCTGAAGGTGTTGTAGTCCAAACGACATCATTCTTGAGTATCCGATTGCCTCCGAAGGCTCAATATTTTTCCTTCCCTTTTTTTGGAGAATAAAAGGTGGTCATAATCAACTTTTTAATGTGAAGGAAAATGTATGGTTTTCGTAGTTTCAGAAAACTGCCACCCAAATAACTACAGATCGGACAGTCACTTCCAAACACCCTCTTCATATGTCTCCTCCACATATCAGCAGCCTGGCTTCGCGCTCTAGATCAACACATATGCTGTTATTTAGTTTGGGATAAGCTTTGCGAAACAAATAAACCACGAGGTTAAGGTTGTGGTCTACATGGATACATGCCAGGAGTTCCTAAACTTTGTAACATCACCCTGGCTTTTCAAAATAATAACATTCTTTTTAGTTTTTATGTTAACCAGACTTTTTAACGTTCCTGGAAGACCGATCCGGTGCATGGTGGTCACATATCTGTGCCACTAATTCAAACTTGAATTTGCGTACAAGCAAGAGAGACAGAGGAGCAATAGTAATGAGGCAACAAAAAGGAAAGTTCTGTACGAAATTAAGGTCTCAAACAAATGGCCATCTATATTACCGGTTCTGCCTTTTTTTCAATCCTAAATTCATCCTTTTTGTTCAATCTTAATTTATGTGGACCTCTAGAAATTCAGTAGGTTTAACATGGCACCTAGTACCATGAGGTGTCATCAGATATCGATTTGCCTTATGAAATGCAATCTCCTTGTGGTGATTGGTAACAGGGGCGGGCCTATATTGTACCAAGGGTATTCAATTGAATGCCCATTATTTTGAACAATTTTTTTGCATAAAAAATATATCCTATGCTTATGCATCAAAAAGCAAACATAAACACTTAAACAGGCTTAATTTAAACACTTATGCACCTACTTTGATATGTTGATCATTTAGAATATCTATGTGTAGAACAATTTAAAGTTGGGATCAAATTTATTAGTCAATGATGTTGGCATCAACTCCTGTGACTATCCATAATTTATGTTATCAAATTCTTTTTTTTTTTAATACCCATGGTCCAAATCCTGGCCCGTCTCTGATTGGTAACACAAAAAGTTAACCCCCCGTACAATGTTGGACGTAGAAACAGAAACTTAAACTTTTACAATGCACATCCAAACTGAACCTACCTTAAAAAAATATATATCCATAAAATTAAGGATGGAGCTCAAATCAATATGAGAAATTTCCTTATTTACCTTTGAAAAATAGACTAGGCCACTAGTCAATCTCTCGATGGTAAATAAGGAAATTTCTCAACCAAAATACTAGCATTTCAATCCACCCACCAAATCAGGCCAGCATCGGGCCGTGGTAGGATGTTTGGGATTGGGCGGGATCTGGTCTCACCTCGAGGGCGCACGACTTGTTGAAGCTGCGGAGCTTGCGAACGTAGGCGATGGTCTGGACCTGCGAGAGCGGGCGCCTCTCACCGAGCCAGGCGTCCATCACCGCCGCGGCGGTCCCCGGCGGCCTGCCGGGGGGCAGCGCCCCGAGCCTCACGTAGAGCGGGACCCACGTCGGGTGCAGACGCGTGAGCTCCGGGCCATCCGCCTGAGGCGCCGTCGCCTGCGCGTGCACCGATCTTGCCGCCGGGGCTAGCGAGACGCGCCGCAGCGCCGTCGCGCGCAGCATGGGTGTCCGTGGCCGGTGGCCCCCTCCGAGTGGGGGTTTGTTGGGGTTTACGGAGCTTGCCGCCGGCTCGGCTGCTGCTATGGTGTTCGGATGGCCTGGCCAGGAGGGGAAGACGAAGCCAGCAGGCTGGGGCCCGGTTAACTCGGCCCAGTAAAACCTACCACACCTATGGGCCGGGCTACCAAGTCATGTCCTGCGTGGCGGATCCTATACGTAGGGCGGGCGACGGGATCGTTTCTTCAGAACGGTGTTTGAGTTCGTGCGTTGCTTTTCCACCGTCCAGTTTCCACGGCGGTTCACGTGCGGCTTCTTCTTCCCCCTTCCCCGCTACAAAGCGCTTCCCTCCGCCGCCGCCGCCGGCGGGGGAGCCGTTCCGCGTATTCGTCGGGTACGACCCGCGGGAGAACGAGGCGTACGAGGTGTGCCGCCGCAACCTGCTCTTTCTTTCAGCTTCCACGATTAGCCTTCAAACAGAGCTACACTGCTAGTATCTGTTATGATCCTGGAACAATTCCAAGGTCGAGCTGCAGCTACCCTTGAATCTTGCTAGAGGTCAAACCATTTCTCTCTCTGGAAGTCAGGTACCCGATTTCCGTCCTTTCCTTCTCCAATTTCTGTTTTATTTACCGAATTCCCTGCCCTGTTCTAGGTTTTGGAGTGGAACACCACCAGCAGAGCTGCGCCCATGGGATTTCCTCACTGGACGACAGGCCAAGGCAGCCGGCCATCACCATTTACGGCAAGTATTTCTATTTTTTTCCCCACCCTGTTTTCTCTCCTCTGAAGCACAGACGTGCATGTATTTTTAATCACTTAAGTGAATTTGTTTGGTCAGAGGTATTTCTACAAAAGGGTGGTCTAGTGAGCTGTGCAGGATGAATCCAAGTTACAGATTATTACCTTGTGATTTTTAACTAAACATTTCAATGGGCTGTGCACATCTCTGAATATTAGTTGCAGTGTATACGTATTCAGATTTCGTCTTTCTCTTGAAAGTTCCACTTGCAGATGCATATGTATGGATAAATTGGTAACTATGACTTTACGATGTCCTATGTTGTGGAGAAGCAAGAATTTCAGAATCGAAGGTTGTTTCTTGCAGCTTTATTTAAGCTTTTCATAGACCTGTACATGCGCCGTCCGCCAACCGGACCTCCGCGCCGCGGGGCTCCTCCTTCGAGGCGCTCGAGGCCACCGGGAAGCGCCTCTCCGACTTCGCCGACACGCTCGGCCTGCCATTCGAGTTCTGCGCTGTCGCAGAGAAGGCCGGCAATGTGGACCCGGAGAAGCTGGGCGTCACACGCCGCAAGGCATCCGCCGTCCACTGGCTCCACCACTCGCTCTACGACGTCACAGTCTCCGACTCTATCCAAAGGTACTCCTATGCATTCCATGTCAAATCTTGACGCTATCATCATGACCACTTTTCAGTGACTAGTTTACTTTATTAGGAGTAGTAACCAATGTGACATTGTGATTTGCACGTCAGGCATCAACGCAGTACATCAAGTACTAGTAGTGCTTCATTGGTTTAGCAATTAAAAATTGGCTAGTGGATCTGCTCCCGCAAGCAGTTCTCGCTGTCGACCAGTGAAGAAGAAGCCTCGGTCCCAAATCTAGAAATTTAAATAATTGTTGATTCATAGGTTATAAAAATGTTGATACACGTTTAAAGAGATGTTGATTTAGTGTTTCAAAAATGTTGACAGGTGTAACACTCTTTGTTGATATGGATTTATGAATTTTGCTCATTTCAAATTGTTGATACAGATTTAAAAAAATGTTGATTCAAAGTTACAAAAATGTTGACACATGTGACAACATTTGTTGACATGGGAATTTAATTTTTCTGCTTATTTTCACAAATTGTTGATTCATCATTATAAAAATGTTGATACAGGTTTAAGGAAATGTTGATTTAGTGTTTCTAAAATGTTGACACATGTACCACTTTTAGTTGATATTGGATTTATGACTTTTGCTCATTTCAGAGTTGTTGATTGAGAGTAACAAAATTGTTGATACAAATTTAAAAAAAATGTTGATTCAGGGTTACAAAAATGTTGACACACGTGACAACATTTGTTGACATGGAAATTTAAAATTTTTGCTCATTTTCATAAATTGTTGATTCAGGGTTACAAAAAATGTTGATACATATTTTAAAAAATGTTGATTCACTGTTACAAAAATGTTGATTCACTAAAAAATGTTGATTCACTGTTACAAAAATGCTGATACAGGCACTAGGAGATTCTCACGACAATTAGAAGTGTTATGAAAATGTTGACCCATGTAATTTTTTTTTGTTCACATGAAAATTTACAAATTTTCCTCATTTCAGAAAATGTTGATTATGGATTACAAAAATGTTGATTTAGGTTTAAGAATTAGGGCTACGAAAATGTTGACTAGTCCTTGAAGTATGAGTTCGTGCTTTCACTTCTTGAAGTGGAATATGTGAATGGACATAGGATGTCAATGAAGAAAACTGGAACTCATATTTCTTTTAACCCCATCATTGTCAAATGATCATTCAGACTGTTCATGTAACATATCTTCCCAGACATTTAAGAATTCTGCAACAGAGATGGAATCATATACAAGAGCATTTAACTTCTCAACCATGCCTTGCCTTTGACTCATAAATGCTCCACCCTTGATTACTATTTTCTGCATAATGTGCCATATGCATAATCTGTTAACTGTGGTTGGTAGTACATTTTCTTTGGCCTTTTTCATTGTTGCGTCTTGGTCTGTCATAATGACCTTTGGTCTTTTCCAATTCATGACATCTAGGAAAGTTTGCAACACCATACCCATTCAACTGTTTCAGCAGTCTGATCCTCTAAAAGTGCACATGTGAATATCACATTTATTCCATGGCCATTTAATATTTGAGAGTTTGAAACAAATTATGTTGATGTGCCTAAACAAAACTTCAGGTGAATGTATGGCATAATATATTTTAGGTGACTTTTCAGTTCAGTCGAACACAAATCTATAGCACACTTGTCTGAATGCATTATATGCATTTTATTGTTTTGCAGATATGACTCAGGTATTTTTTATGTCCAATTCATGCAGACATATAACGGAACTTCTGTCCAAAAGTTTGGCAATGTAATAAATTAATATCCATTTAACTGAATCTATTTATTTTGATGTGTCACACATTTGTTCAGTCTAAGGATTTTTGTTTCCACTTGTTGCCAGGTTGATCTTACTGCGCTTCGTGCCAAATTGCTGTTTCAATTACTTTCGTTCAAGTCCAACAAATTTTATGGAAATTTTTTTGATCTGGTTACATCATGTTGATTAAGGTATTATTTCTGAAATAACATAATCATAAATATACTAGCTATATTTGTTCTTGTAATATCAGAATTATGAGCATACTACTTTTTCAGGGAGTTCTTCAAGCAATTTCAAGATAGCAATGCGATTTGTACAGAGTTGGTTTCATTTTCAGGAAGTTCCTCAAGGATTTTCAAAGAGAACCTGATGTAGTGTAATCATTTCATTGTGGCTGTAGTCTAATGTTAGTTAACTGAAATGCAATGTAATTCAAATACTGAGTTGGCTTTGTTGAGTTGGCTTTCATTGACGAAGAATAGAAATTAGTGTGCTGGTAATTGTTGAGTTGGCTTTGAAAAGAGTATAGAAATTTGTGTACTAATAATACTGAATTCGATACTGAGAATTTTTTGTAGTAATAATACTGTGATGATAATGTAACGCAAATGGAAGTTTCATTTTGAAATCGAAAGTCCAGTTTTCTAATTGTAAGTTGTAGTCCCCACCCATCTTTTTTCCCTTGGGACCCACGTCGCCCGAAAAAAGTCTGGCGCGCAGGAGCGTCCCGCCGCGGCGCGCGAGAAAGGCTTCAGGCGAGCGCGTGCGAAAAAAAGTCTAGCTTCCTTGTATTGGGCCGCGCGGAGGGCAGAAGCCTGGCTTCTTCGTAATGGGCCAGGTGGGCCGTTCTATCCAACGTTATACGTCGGACGCCCTGTGCATAGGGCGCCCCGTCCTGCGTTACGTATCTGGGAGATTGCATTACCAGCAAAGAATGTGTTTTCTTTTTGCGACGGCCGCATGTATGGTGGTAAAGTTCAAACCAAGCAGCAGCAACCAAAGCTTACAAAACTGATCGATCCGTTCAAACCGTCCTCCGCGTGAGATCAATCGGGACAAAGCCATGACGGAGGAGCAATTCCTCGCCGTCGCAGTGGAAGACACCAAGAACAGCGGCCAGGTCCCCCCACCCCCTCCTATTACACTATGAAGCCATCTCTCCTCTCCTCGTGGGCTTAATGATTCTTGATTTTCTAGGCAGAAAATTCGCAACGGATTCTACAAGATCAAGAATGTGGAGCACAAGGGCCAGGTCTCATCTTCCTTCCCTCTTTTTATCGGCTAGCGAGCCGCCTATCTGCCACGGTGTGCCACCACAGCTTCGTGCACGAGCCGCAGCTTCCTTCTCATCTTGCTAGCCGAGTGCACGAGCGCTAGCCACCACATCTTCCTTCTCATCTTGCTAGCCGAGTGCACGAGCGCTAGCCAGTTTGATCTGTGGATGGATGAGGACAACCTAGAGAAAAGAATAAAGTTGGTTTTTTTCCTTCATGCTTTTCTTTGTATTTTTTGGCCAAGCAAACAATCATATTTTTAACAAATTTTTGCACCATGGTGCTTCATTAGCCGTCTAATTTTATTAATAATTTTTTGTGTATAATTTTTTTTTAGATTTCAAATTCGTTCAAATCCAAATGACGAAAATTGGCAGTCCTCTGAAACCGGACCGACCTTTCAAATTCGTTTGTCCAGTTTTCGCGAAAACTACCTGGTTTCCATCGGTCTTTCAAACCATGGCGGCAGCTACTACTACTGATGTATCATATATGTACTCTCTCCGTCTAAAAAAACAATGTTTAGCTTTGTTTTAAGTCAAACAATTTGGATTTTGACTAAATTTGTATAGAGCAATGTCAATATTTATAATACAAAACATGATAAATCTAATGATACTTGGAACAAATCAAAACATTATTTTTAGTGTGATGGAGGGAGTACTTGCAGAAGTTGTGTGCAGTTTCCGTAATAAGTGAAAACAAAAGAGATCCTCTCTGAAGTTAGTAGGACAACAGGCCTGTTCTTGCACAGTGATCAGGACCTTTGAAATTCGCTCAGATGGTGGCTTGGTTTCGCCTCGGCGACGACAGCACCATCGACGAAGTCGTCATCCTTGCAACAACATGGTCGTCGGAGGAGCCGGGCAAAGATTCGCCACCTGAACTAAGTTGCGGTCCTCACTTCACCAGCAGCATCCACGAATCTAAATAACCAACCACGCAATCCTGGACGCTTAAACAAATGGCGCGCACCAGATTCGAGATTAATTAGCAGGGGTGCTAAACAAAAAGCCTAGTAGGACAGAAACTGTCTTGTACTACGCTTCAAGCTAGAAGGCCCCATTTTATTATAACAGCCTTTGCGCACGCAAACGCCGCTTGGCCACTCGTCAATCTTTCTCCGCTAATCTTAACATGATCCTCGGGCACGCCGTACTACTAGCTAGGTCATCGATCCTTTCTTGTTTTAGGCAAAGCGCGCGAGCTTTGTCCCGGTGCCCGTGCTAATGATTGTATCTGCTGCGGTCATCCTGCTTTTCACAACTGCATCATTAACAAATGGAGCGTGCTTTTGCTGCTGAAGACGACGTGTACCCCAAAAGCACTCGCGGCAACCAAATCTTCCATATCTATCAATATAGTACGTACACTATATTGGACCTTTTTCCATTTTTGAGCTCCCCAAATCTCATCTCCACTAACCATTTGACCGAGAGAATTTGGTTGCGCACGCAAGAAATCTCAAACCAGCTCGTGGCACGCGCAAAGGAGTACGCAAAACCCATGTTACTCTTGCTATCCACGATAACGAACCTGTTGAAACAAAAAGTGCCGGCTAACAGAGCGGTAATCTCTCTATATATATAGGTACTGCTGGGTAGTACTATTGTTTATGTTAACCATCCAACATCGAGGCTGCCTCGGGACTTTGATGCCTGTCGAGGTTTTAGGGTCTCGATGTTATTTCAACGGGTGCACAAGAACCAAGAACACGATAGTAACACAAGACGCAGAGGTTTATACAGGTTCGAGCCGTGATGTGCGTAATACCCTACGTCCTGTGCTGGTGTGGTGTATTGTCTTGATGATTATGAGAGGATCCCTGCCCGTCTTATATATCCGGGGGTGCAGGATTACATGAAGAGTATCCTAACCGGTTACAACATAAGCTTACTTGTAGTACAAGATAATAATTCTTCTCTGATTGCCGAGTACTCCATCTAGATACTTGAGCCACTCGGACTTGTTTGGGCCAGCCCGACTATCCCGTATGGGCACTCAGCCTTGCTTGTCTTGAGATACCCGGGAGTCATTACTTCGACAGTAACCCCTAAGTGCTTTTTAATTGATCATCATTGCTTCCCGACTGGATATCCCGCCATGTACAGATATGTCTTCTCAAATAATATAGAGAGATTAAAAAGGATTTAAATAAACCAAATAATATAATAGTGAAAACCTTATAGTATCTAGCCTCGGGAACTCCAAGACTAGCAAGACCTTAAATTAGGCATACCGACTGATAATATCCAATATCCAACTGATGATGTCTTCTGAAAATTTGAGTATGCACCTTGAGTGCATCTATTAGATGTAGCCCTCGAGCTTCTGTGTAATCCGAAGAATTAGACAGAAGGTCAAAGTGAGCCTAGTCATGATGACTGAAAAACACATCTATTAGATGTATCTGTGTATAAAGCTTCCCAAAACCTGGCATTATAGCCGAGTGAAAATCCATCATCTAACCGAGTGAAAAAACGTAGGGTGCATGTCAAATGCATCCTATGGATGTCATCCTCGAGTCTATGAAGAAGTGGAACAATTGTTCATAGACTCTAAAGAAGCTGTAGAGTATAGCTCAGAGAGCCTAGCCATATGGCCGTATGAAAAAATCCGCCAAAGTAAAGCTCGTAGAGCCTGGCCACCGACTGGCCGAGTGAAGATGAAGTCCGCCGAAGTAAAGCTCGTAGAGCCTGGCCACCGACTGGCCGAGTGAAGATGAAGTCCGTCGAAGTAAAGCTCATAGAGCGTGGGTAATTAAGCTCCCCGAAAGCCTGGCATGATAGCCGAATGAAGAAAAACGTGGGCTCACGCGAGTGAGCTCACGTGGGCTAGCTTCCGAGTCTATGAAGAAGTGGAACAATTGTTCATAGACTCAAAAGAGACTAAAAATTTTGAAATATTGTAGATACCGCCGAATAGGCCTCGTCAATAGACGGTCGAGTAATTTCTGCCAATATTGTTGCGTCGCTGTTGTTGTAAATTTGTCGCCAAGTGATTGCAACCAATGCGTGAATAAATCTTGGATCTCACTGTCGTAGCTGAGTGAAATAACCACTGAATAGTTGAGGCCGAGTGATTATGTAATTCTTCTGTAATTCTTCGAGTAGTTCTGATCAAGCCGACCTGATGTTGGAAGTAAACAAGTAGACACCATGACAGCAATCGAGTAATTAAGGCCCCAAATGACATCGGCCGACTGACGCCGACCACATAATGCATAAAGACCGACTGACCCCGGCCCTGTTGCTTTGGAGATATATCCTAGTGAATTTGTGATCGGCTGACTTTGAGTATAAAAAACAGCTAACCGGCTGACTATGCCCAAGCATTTAAATAAACCTTCTGATCCATCTGTTTGGCCGAGTGATTTTTTTCATTAAATAATCTTTGGCATGAGAGAACCGAGTGATTTGCAGGCCTTCGATATATACCACATAATGTTCAGCCGAATATAATAGTTGAAATAACTTCAATCTGAGTAACCATGTTGAAACTTGTCGCAGGCTATCTTGTCTTCAGCAGCTCATGTACTATAGTGCGTCATCGTCTCAAAACTTGCTGCAAGAAATAATCCATAGCTAAGACTGACTCCAACAATAACATGCATTTTGGACAGGCAAAAGGAGGCTTGCCTCTCGTCTACAGTTGTTTTCATCTTCCTCGCGCGATCTCATCTCCAACAGCTATTGCATTTGCATCACCCGTCTCTCACTCTCACTCGCCGCGCGTCGCGCCCACCTCCGGCGCGCTCCTCCACGCCCACCTCCGCCGCGCGCCGCCCCCGGCACGAATTGCGCCTGCTCCTCCGCCTCCCAACTCCCAACCTCCTTCGCGTGCTCCCTGAGCGGCGCGCCATGGCGGTCAAGAAGCTCGTGCGACTGCGGCGGCAGGCAGCGCGAGCTGCAGCTCATACACCATGCGCAGCAGGTGCCGCCGCTCGGACAGGTCCGCGTGGGTGAGCACGTCGATGAGCAGCCAGAAGTCGAGCTTCCGGGTCACGGCCGGCTCCGCGAGCCGCGCCGCGTGTACGTCCCCAGCGGCAAGCTGCACGCGCTCATCATCGCAAGCAAAAAATCTGAGTTGTCGTTGCAGAGCAGCTCTTGGTTTGATTCCGGAAGTTGCTAGCTTAATTAGCTACAACGTTCACCGGAGCTTCTGATCTTGAGCTGCATGGAGCATGCGCCATGGAAAGAAATGGAAAGATACAGAGGACAGAGGGGTGCTGTAGGGGGAGGAAAGAGGGAACGGGGCACACCAGAGCTCTGCCCGCGCGCGCGCCGCCACCGGAGCTCACCCCGCGCCGCCTCCACCAGAGCTCGCCCCGCGCCGCCGCTGCCGCCGCCTCTCGCCCGCGGCTCCCCCGCGCAACGCCGCCGCTCGCCTCCGCGCCCGCGCCACCCTCAGCTCCGCCTCCCGCTCACTCGCGCGCTGCACGTCGGACGCCGCGCGCCGCCTCCCGCTCGCCTGAGCGCAGCACGCGGCCCGCCGCCTCCGGGAGTGCTTGGCGGAGCTGCTCGGCGACGGCATCTTCAACGCCGACGGTTCCTCGCGTTCTCGGCGGGCTCCTCCGCTTCACCTTCGACGACATCTGCGCCACCGCGTTCAGCGCCGATGTCGGATGCCTCGCCGCCCGCTTGCTGATGCGCTGCCCGCCCTCCGCTCGCCGCCCGCTCGCCGATGCGCTGCCCGCCCTCCGCTCGCCGCCTGACCCACGCGCCACCCGCCCTCCGCAGCGCACGCGCCCGCGCACCGCCGCCCCGCGCTGATGGCCGAGCTCCCATGCGACGAGGTGGAGTAGGTCGCCCATGGCATCGACCGGCGTGGGTGGGCCCGCGCGTGCGGCGGCGCCTCGCCTCCCGCCGCGCCGTCACCTCTCGGTTGCGGCTCCGCCGGCGCTGCGGCCAGCGCTCCACCTCGGCCCGCTCCTCGCCTCCCGCCGCGCCGTCACCTCTCAGTTGCGGCTCCACCGGCGCTGCGACCAGCGCTCCACCTCGGCCCGCTCCCCTCGCGCCGGCCACGTGCCGCTCGGAGACAGCGTCGTATCGAATGCAGATGAGGAGGGAGGGATGGCATCTTTGCGTACCCTCTCTCCTCAAGTGCAAAATGCCCACTCGTTTGCATGCCCTGTTGGAGATGAGTTCGGTTGTCTACAGTAGCGATCGGAGATGAAAAATGCTTTTGCCTATCCTTTTGCATGAGCTGTTGGAGTCAGTCTAACATTCTGATGAAGCTCACAACCGGCAGAGTGATTATGGCTAAGGGACGTGGCTTGTATAAAAAACTGGCCGACTGACCTGTGTTGCCTGGAGATAATATCCGAGTGATTTGTATGAACCAACTGTGAGTGCTCAGCATGCAAAACCCATACTCCGAAGATTATCCTTGTAAAAGTGACGAGATAGACTTGCAAAGCACCTTCAACGCTGTAGCTCATGTGTACTGATAGTTTCAACCAAAATATTAAATCAGCGACATAGCCTTCTTGTTGAGTAGAAACAAAGCTTGATGCAAAGAGAAATTGCCGAACAATCCAGCTGATACAAAATGAGTGCATTAAGCACCTTCCTGATCATTATAGTCAGGAGATTATAGAAGACTTGAAATAATTCCAACAAACAGCCAATCAATTCTAAAAAGAGAAATATCCGATAGCCATGTGTGATGATTGAAGATGAGTAACCATATAATCACAGATAAACTCCCAATTAATAACAGCATGATGCCCTGTACACCAGACTAAACGACCCGGTGAAATAACCAAAGATGAGTAACCATATAATCTGGAATAAAATTCCATATGAAGAAGTCTAAATATGAATATCCCAATTAATAGTAAGATTCCATCTGAATATTCCCACAATTAGTGAAATCCAGAGATAAATATCTTGACGATTCCGATTGAATGTTCCAGTAATAACCAATGAAAACCCAGATGATCCGGATGAATATTCCAATAATCAATGAATGAAATTTTAGATGAAAATCTGATAATTGCTAAGTATGTCAGTCAGGTAGTACTGGTCAAGTTTGATGAATATCTTGAGAATTCCAGCTGAATATTAATGATGAATAAATACCAATGACGAATACCTATAAATAAATGATAATTGCCCAATGGCATCAAGCCCCCCAGTGTAGAAAATATGCTCATCAGCTCTGAGAGGTTATATTTTGAATTCCTGTATATGTAAACAAGAAAAAACAATATGTAGTATACGATGATGGAACAAGACACTTAGGATATGAAACTCCTTTATCTTGATCAATTTTAGTCTCTTATGTGCTTAGTCCAATGTTGTCTCCCTCGAAGCGTTAAGTATGAGTGAACTCTACTAACTACTAATTCTGTTGTGACCTAGCCTGACTCATTAACCTAGGGTGTTAGCAACAGAAGGCGTTAACCCGTCAGTGTTAGAGTGTGAGCGTCAGCCTGATATGAGCTTTCATAACTGGAAAAATATCCACCGACTTGATAGCTTATGTGAGAAAAGACTGAAGACATCACACATAAGGGTAAAAGTACAGTCTTCGACTCTTGGTCGGAACTCAAACCGAAGTGAGAAAGACTGTGTATTAATTCATATGGTAGGAGTAAAAGACTTAAAAAGGTAAATCAAACAAATGACTTAGCTTATTTGATGTTTCTACGAGTCGCAAAGAGGAGTGAAGTCCATCTTTATACTTGAGCTTAGAAAGCCTCCGGGTTAACGTGGGGTCAATGGATAATCATCCGAGTGGTCGAGCTAGTGAATCACCGACCGAGTAAATATAAGGCCGGGTGAATATCACCAAGGCCGAGTAATAACTGCTCTGTAGGTATACCGCGATCGCTGTGTTGATGCGGCAATGCACCGAGTCATCGCTCGTCGGGTCGTAATCATCTGACTGGTTAAAGTCCCTGTCAGACTTCAACAGCCCCCGGCGTTCACGATCAGGTGAACCTCGTACATGCAAAAACAGAGCATCAATACGTCAGAATCGTATTCAAGCCAAATAGGGTCACGTAAGAACAGATAAGCTAGATTGATTACCAATAAAATAAGGAAATTAAGAAGAAAGGGAACGAATCTTCCCTGGTTTGGCAATGGTGCATATACGTGAAGCTGTTTTGGAACAACCTTTCGCCTTGGGACTTGAAGCTCTTCGCGTTGGAACTTGAAGCCAATCAGCGGCACAATCATGCTGAAGACGAACAGAGTCCATATCGAGTTTGGCAGAAAAATCCCGTACTTGCCTTGGACTCCGTGTACAAGTAGATAACGACGAATTATCGAAACAACTCGACGACAAGGTTGATGCTTGCCCGCGGCGCGCGGATCTTCAGTAGTCTTGTTGTCCGCGACGGTCGCGCGGCCGGAGATGACAAAGCTTGAAGCCTCGGTAGTTGATGATGCAAGGGCGTCGCACCCTTGTGTACAACGTGCGCCGGGTCACCACGGCGCAGATAAGGCGCCGTCGTCTTGAAGCCGATACGCTGCGGCCGTAATACTTCGTCGTGTCGTCGACCTGAAGCTGGACGCCAGGTGAAGCCCCCGGCTGTAGTTGTTGATGTAGATTCATCGTATTCGACAGAGGATTTCTGCGTGGCCTCTTTTTGGCGCGTCACTGTTGAGGTTTTAGGGCCTCGATGTTATTTCTATGAGTGCGTAAAAACCAAGAACACGATGGTAACATAAGACGCAGAGGTTTATACAAGTTCGAGCTGCGATATGCGTAATACCCTATGTCCTGTGCTAGTGTGGTGTACTCCTTCCGTCCTAAAATAATTGTCGTTTTAGCTCTCGGCACAGAGATTAAGAAAAATTAGTAAAGATAGGTACGCAGAAAACGAGAAGGAGAGAGATAGAGGTGTATTGGGAAGAAAGAAAGGTGCATCAGGAAGTGAGAATGACAATTATTTTGAGAAAACTGAAAGAGACTAGGATGCCAAGTAAACTGGGACGGAGGGAGTATTGTCTTGATGATTATGAAAGGATCCCTGCCCGTCTTATAAATCCGAGGGTGCAGGGTTACATGGAAAGTATCCTAGCCGCTTACAACATAAGCTTACTTATAGTATAAGATAATAATTCTTCTCTGACTTGCTGAGTATTCCATCTAGATACTTGAGCCACTCGGGCTTGTTTAGGCCAGTCCGACTATCTCGTATGGGCACTCAGCCTTGCTTGTCTTGAGATATCCGAGGGTCGTTACTTCGACAATGCCCAGTGTCAAATGGAGGTTGTTCAGAGTCCATGTTTTGGGAGACAGGATTTGTACCGTTTGTTTATTGGTACTATTAACCTTGCTTTAGTGGGGTATACTGACAGAGGACACGGTAGGCCACACAAGTTCCGGAAGCTCCCCTGTTTTGGACTTACGCAACCATGCATGATGGATGGTAGGGTTGTACTGTTCCATTTTTCTTTTAAGCAGAGGAGCTTACATTGATGGGGAAATATAGTCCAAGATCTAAGGTATATGATCTTTCTTCAAGTGAAAAGAATAATGTTAGGGAACATGAATACATGCAAATTAAGCACCATGTTTATACGAATCTTCTATTATACCAGGGGCGGTGCTTACATGGGCTCACCCCACTCACACAAAGGTCCAAAGCAAATTTCAATGATTAGGATCAGATTTCTACTATGTGCACCGTCTAATACCAAATGTGTGCATCAAATTGTCATATATCTATACTCTGATGGGACAAAGCCTAAAGCTTCCCACAGCATTTAGGCCGACGTGGTTGCTTATGGTGCTGGCACGTAACATCTGAACCCTCCTGCACCACCGGTCCCACACTCTTCGTACGTCGGTAGCCGCGCACTGGCCATGGGCCGTGCCTGCCGCCAAGGTGCCAAAGGAACGGCCAGCCCGTGCCCGGTCCTGGTTTTGCTACCAGGCTGTTCGCCGGCCTTAGAGACGACGTCAACAGGCCAGCCAGCACTGCCCTCCTCCAAATCTGCCGACTGAGCTCTATTGTAGGGGTAGGCAACAACGTACTAAATTCTATGGTGGAGAAAGAGCATGAGCTAGAGGAAAGATGATGTAGGATGAGAGGAGCATGTGGCCTTTCTATTTTGCTATTCCCGGCTGCCGGCTCCTTCCGCGCGGTGGTGGATTTGTTGGGACAGGTTGCATCCATGTGGGGCTGTGAGAGGGATGTGGAGAAGCTTCATGTATTGGAAGGCATGGCGACGGGGACGATGGGCATCATCGGATAAGGACGAGCCAGGCCAGTCTTGGTTGGTGCTTTGCAATTCAGCCCTTGGTTTTCATTTAATTCATATATATAGTTTTCTGTTGATTCAGCTGAAACATGGGGGGTGGAGAAAAGAAGTAATTTCGTTTTGTAGGTATGATGTGCTGCCTGCTTGGGACTTCTCTACGTGCATTGTAGTCCTTGCATTTAAGCTCTTATCTTACTATGAAACTATAAAATGATTTTTCAATTATTAATATAGCATATAAAGTAAAACAAAAACTAATCTATCCTTTTCTGATTAATATCTTTTCTATATGGGCGCGGCGGAGCGCGCCTATCTATCTAGTGTATGTTATAGTGGCACTCCGCTCTGGATTGGCTTCACCTTTTGCATTGAAAAAAAAAAGCTTTGCGCACAAAATTGGCATCAATCAGAGCCTCTAGTTACCCGGGAGAAGCTACGAAAGGGCATGTAACCTAATTATTACAAGAGCCTCAGTAGCATCTGAAGTCCTGGGTTCAGCGGGAGGCGACGTGACCGTCGACAGCGAGGGTCAGTGGTGACTTCGTCAATCTCGAGAATTTGCCAGCCCTTCGAAGATGCTCATAGGGGTAGGATGCGTATGCAGCTTGGACAGCTTTCTCGAGTCTTCTCGTTGCTACAGTAAAGAGAAGGCGAAAAGAAAGGCGACTGCGTTTTCCGGGGCGATTCCGTCGGCTCCCTTCCTCTCCGGCGACCGGTTCGGTGCCGGAGAGGGAGGGGAGCCTCGAATCGTCGGCCGGCTGTGTATAGGTACTCTATAGGGTATCCTAGGTTTGCTCGCCATTGCTAGATGGTGGAGCTAGGTTTCCTCGGCCATGGATCTGGCGACGGAGACGGCGTCGAGTTCGACGGCGGGGAGGTCACCGGAGACACTGGTTGGAGGTTAGTTTGCTTATCCTTTGCGAAAGGGATGAAGCTTTTGTGTTCCTCACTGCTGGTTTATCTGGTGGTGGTGGATTGTGTTGCCCTTCTTGTGGAATCGTTGGTGGAACGGTTGATATGCTTTCAGATCGGACTTGTTCCGTGGCAAATCCATCTGGGAGGGTCTTGGATGGTGACTTTTGCAACTTCTCAAGGTGTGTTCCCCATCGAATCCATGGAGGAGCTGAAGTGGGGACTCGTTTCTGCCTGTCAGCGATCGAGTTCTCTGGAGAAGATGAACAGTACTCCGAGGGGCTTCCTTGTAATTTTGTTTTTTGCAAGGGTGTTGCTTGTAACCTTGGTTGTACTGTTTATATAATATATAAACACCCTTTCGCAAAAAAAAAAAAAAAGGGGGTAGGATGCGTATGTGCGTTTATAGGGGTGAGTGTGCATGTGTTGCGAGTGACTGAGTTTTTGTAATCGAAAAAAAAAAGTTACCCGGGAGAAGCTTGATCGGCAACTCAAGGGCGATCGCCCAATCTTGACGTTTCGGTTATCTCAGCTTAGGCACTTGCTCAAAAGATGACATTCATTGCACATTGGAATGAATCAGGAACAATCCATTCGTCGCTGCCAATTCGACTTCAGCACATGCTCAAGATCCTTCGTTTAGACCACGTACAAATGGCTGAACTAGTTATATTTGTGTAAAATGAACTTCAAAAGATGTGGTTCTATGATAAAAAAGTGGAAATAGTTATAGATTTGTGAAATTTACTCGATAGAAAAATACTACAACTAGTAGCCCGAGCAACTACGTGGTTAACATCAAAAGAGATGTGTATGTAGACTCCCTGTGCGTGGGCATTTAATATTTTGGACATCTACGCAATGCAGTATAAGGCTATGTTTATTTTTTGTTGTAGTCTGGATTAAAAAAAGTATGTGATCATGTTTCATATATTCTTAAATGCATTTAGTGTTGAACAAACTTTTGGGTAAATTTTTATATATTTCATGGGCATATATACCCTTATATGCAACCATGATAAACTAGTACTTAATCCCTTCAGCATCAATAATCTAAGTATTTTATCTTTAAATGCCATCATCGATCATTGGCATATAAGGGAATAATTTTTGATATTCTTAATCCCCTATATGCCCTTGAAAGTGGCATTGAATCTATTAAAGAGTTATCACGATATCCTTGAAGGGGCATCAAGTTTAATAGTAGCAAATCTGAGATAAAAGTATATCGATCCAAGGTGTTTTTTTTTTATATTGACAATGGTAGGATTTTTTTTTTTTTTGCTCTTTCCATTTTCTCTTATGAACGTGATAACTTTTAGTTCTTTGAGGGAACGTGTATGTCCTTTTATTGACAAAATATTAAGAATTTCAAGTCCACACCGTACCAAAGTGATGCAAAAGAGGATACAAATTATAAACACCAACAAAGTGGGACCTCGTTCTTCTTGAACCCCTTTCTAAAATGTTTAGAAGTGGTCCTGGACCTGCGGTGCATTGTGTGAAATAATACATCTGACAGTGGTTTGGCCATGTTAGTTGCGTCCGAGGAAGCTGTCTGTCCGTGGTCGAACTCCAGCCGCGTCGCAATGGTCCTCCACATGACTCAGAACATTCCTGCCTTGAACATGCATGCTTCCATTTTTAAGCTGAAAAGCGCTTTGGGTGCCTGCACGGCTGCATGGCATGCACGGAACCATGATCTGGTTGCGAAAGGGACTCCACTCGAGAGCTAGAAGGTTTTAGTGCCCAGAGGCCAGAGCTTCATCGCATGAGAAGGCGCAGTTGCAGAGCATGAGTCCCGGCCAAAGTGCACTGCTGCCTACGTAATCAAATTTGATGTCTAAAAGTCAATAAGTTTTTACACTTTTTTTTGGAACAAGTTAGGAGTAGTACCACACGACAGCTTGAACCGTCGGGATGATCAAGCCCGGTAATTTCTTCGAGCTGTTTTTCTTTTTAACACCTCGAGGAGAAAATAACAGCACGTGTCCTGTTCTTTCCATGGTCATATCGGCGTCCAGGTGAGGAATTCACAAATCACGAGAGCACGTACGTGTCGCTACTGAATTAAGAAAGATAAATTTCGACTTTCAATTTACCATTTGCAAAAATCCGTATACTAATGTTAATTATGTTATATAGCCTCGCGGCTGCCGGTGGTTAGCTAGTAGTAGAAATAAGAAGCGTTTCTCTTGCACATCCTGAAACACCACTCAGACCAATAGCTGGAAATGTTATCGCCAATCATTTCATATTCTCCAAGCAATTGCATCCATCAACTCATCCAACAGTGCAGGCTGATGAAGAAAGATGGAAAATCAGGGGCGAAGCTAGCACGTGAGCTCGCCGGTGTCAGCATGATTGGACGACGGGGTCAGCGCCACGTTGAAGAAAAACGACGAGCAGTAATTTACATGCAAATTTTGGAAAATCACCGGTGTCATCTGACTGTGGAAAATCCACTTATCCTTCACCGTTTCCTTTTGGATATAGCTAGACTCCATCGGGCAGCAAATATACCGTCTATATATGATATACTACTCTAGTAGGAGTTGTGAACTTAAAATTAAAGATCCGGCCTTATACTATTATAGCTATGATGTACTACCAATCTGTTAAGTAAGACAGGAATGTCCCATTTCTGTTCAAGCTGTAAGTAAGAACAAGTAATTCACGTATCCTCCAACAGGAATGTCCCATTTCTCCACTGGTTGCTCAAACTAAACTGGTGTCTCATGGTTCTATAGTGAGGTGCAGGACACGCTAGAGAAGGACCATCGTACCTTCTTTAAGAGACACGCCAATTAGCATAGTAGCTTGATAGGAGTGAACCTAGACTCCTTAACGTACGGTAATAGCAGTATATCAATCCTGAAACAGCGTATCAGTCCTCGTATCGAACTGAAGGACAAATAAATAATCCACTGATCGAACAAGAAAATCAGACGTCGATCTCACTAACAAATCACAAGTACTCACAACACAATTCCGTACGGTGCGGTTCAAAAAGAACTAAAAGGCAAAGAGCTGTACCGACGCAGGCAACAACAGGCCGACGTGTGGCCCGCCGTCGCGTCGGCCTCACTGGCGACGGGACGGCTGTAAATGCGGGCGGCCACCTGCCGCCTTTGGCCGCGCTCTCTCGCCACCCACCGTCCGTCCACGACCTTGCCGGCGGGCCCACAAGTCATTGAGATGACGCGGAGAGCCCCACGGACGTGGGTGGCGACTGGCGACAACGAGCGAGTTTCACTGTTTGCCCCGTTCAGGAAACCGCGGTACGCACATTGGCCGGGCGCTGTGCAGTGCTGCCCACTCCCTCAGCTCCATCAATCAGAATCAGCCCCACACGACACGCCAAACGACTGATGAAACATACGTACTATTCGTAACTCGTTTAGTCGCATACATCCTCCTACTGTATTATTTACGGGGTTCATTGTACTACTAATATTTTCCAGTGACTGTACACTACAAGTATATAATGCTCGAGATGCCTGTAGTATCGATTGATGGTACTAGTGAATAGGATAAACTGGGATAAACAGGTTTGTTCAGTCACTGACGACAGCTTGGTAGTACGTGTGTGCAAGCGTACTACGCTCCATGCGTGCATCAGTTGCCTTACGATCGAGGATGGATGGATCGGGGATGTACAGTAGCCTAACCATCCCTATTGCTAGCTAGTGGTTGGCATGTATACACTCCTACCATCATGCATGGGATGCCTAAAATTCAGCTGTCATTCTCTCATCACTGCAGTGACTACCAATATTTGAAAGCAGTATCATTAGATAAGAATGATGTCAAAACAAAAAAGAAAATTAATGGTAGTAGGCTAGGATTTTTATTATCAATTCTACTTTAATTTGGGTTGATTACTGTGCCCGGCATCATATATATATGGTGGTCGTGGCGGATCGGCGATGACGAGTCCATCATGGAAGAACATGGATCTTTTTTTTAGAGACATGGAAGAACATGGACTAGGGCGGTCACACGACGATGAAGCAGCTCCCAAAGTGTGGCCTCCGCTCGATCCAATCACTGGAGCACTGCACCAAGCCATTGCCTGATATTGAAGGAAACATAAACTAAATCACAACAAATCTAATTTGTGCCGTGCACTAAAAGGTTATTCATATACAAATATTAAATATATACATATCTCCCTTTGTGCCTCCTTCAATTCTGTGGGACAAGCAAATTTATAGTTTTAATTGCAAACCATGGGTTGACCCTAATTAAATGTCAAACTATGACAGAAAAAAATGCTCTTTTGCTTGTAAAATTCACTCTTTTTCTGTAAATGTTTTGCTTTCTTTCTTGTTGATACTGGTAATATTTTAGACAATCCAAGCATGCCTTGCTATTTGTTTGTATCTTTGTTATATGACAAGACTTGAGAGACAAATTGGAATTTGTTCCGAACATTTCTATTTAAAAGGTTTTTGAATGTTATAAAAAAATATATAGTAGTATGTTTTAAAGATGTTTCTGTTGCTAGTTCAATACTAAGTTTCTACGAATAATCATATATGTATTATCAAATATTAATCAAATGTAACTAACATTTCCGTGTTTCAAATTACTTTTTCTTGTATAGTGATAATTCATTGTAATGTCTAAAAACCAACACTGATGCAAGAAGATAGAAGACGAGGCTGTTAGTGCAACATGCTTTAGCAAAGTAGCAAGAGTTTAGTTCAATGATTTGCAATTGTGAGTTTTAATCAGAGATTTCTCTTATGACACTATTAATTTTATAATATCACAAGTGTAAGAAATGGCTGGAAATATGAATCCAATGATATCAACTTTCAGTTACATAACCCATATATTCTTTTATAAATTTATTGGGCAAACTTAAATGAAGACAATCAAACTACGTCTTGTATTCCTACATGGTGAAGGGGGTAGTTTTGAAAACAAAGGGGCATAGTGTGTTCGAGCTACAATTGATCTTTCACAATCAATTCTTCTCCATCCGTCTATAAATATAAGAATTTTTAGATTTTGTTGGATATATTATGGTCAAAGGGTAAAGACCGTATTGTCCCGAGATTCTATATATCTCTTTATTGGCATGTGCATGCACCTATCAAACACTTTAATGACTCCTGATTTCCCTTTTAGGAGGCGACAACACTCGGAATGCTTATATTTGTCAATAAATTTTAAACCTTAGGAATACTTATAATATGTGGATAGATAGAGTACTTTTGATTCTACTTCTGGACAAAGAAAACACTAACTGAAAAAAGATCTAGCACACAAAAAGGCGTAGATAAGAGATATAAAGATAGAAACGCATTAGAAAGTGAGAAAAATGCATTAAAAAGTGAGAATCACATGTATGTGGCAACAAAATTTTAGACTATTTCTGTGTGAGAGAGTTGGCTGTTTGGCAGATGTATAAAAATCATGGGAGAAAAACATATTCAATTCTAGACTCTAGTACTCTGTTATCAACCCTATCCTTGAAGAGGTGCTTCTCTCCAAATCCCAACTCACACAAGTGTCCAAGTCCAACCAAACAAATTAACAAATCCAAAAGACAATAACATCAACCTTCCCAATCTATCTCGAACAAAATCCGGTCAAATACCTCTCCCCTCCCAACTTTCCTCTTTTTCCTGCATAAGAATACTCTCCACCGTCTCGATCTTACCCAATCTCTCTCTCCTCTCTCCTCCCCTGAAGATATCACAAAAGCTTTTGCTGCTGCTGCACCTGCAGCTTCTCCTTCTGCAGTGCAAACAGCTGCTAAATTCCCCATAAGCCTCTGCCTTCCTGCCCCCCTTCTCTCTTTCCGGGGAACCCCAGCACACAGCACAGCTAGAGCACCATACCATTCACTCCCTACAGTGGCGTCCTAGATTACCACTTGTTCGCCGCATATAGTAATAGTGGCCGTGTATAGTAAAGTTGTGTGATGCACAGGTGATCGAGCTGCTGCCGCTGCGGCTCCATGGAGGATCTGTACAGCATCCACCCGGGGATCTCGCGGGTCGGCGGCGCGGCGAGCGAGGCGTCGACCGTCGTCGGCGTCGGCGGCCCGGCGGATCTGACGGAGCTGATGAAGGCGCAGATCGCCAGCCACCCGCGCTACCCCTCCCTCCTCTCCGCCTACATCGAGTGCCGCAAGGTGCGTGTGCGTCCACGCGCGCGCATGATCCTGCGAGCTCTCGATCTCGTGCGCCGCACATGCCGGGAATTGAGGCGGGGAGAGAATTTCTTCGTGCTTACGTGTATATATACGCGTGGTACTGGTGATCCAATGATGCGCGCGGTTTCTTGATTTCAGGTGGGGGCGCCTCCGGAGGTGGCGTCGCTTCTGGAGGAGGTCAGCCGGGAGCGGCGCGCCGGCGGCGGCGGAGGAGCCGGCGCCGGGGAGATCGGCGTCGATCCCGAGCTCGACGAGTTCATGGTCTGCCCTTGGATCGCTGACCCGAAACAGGAATAGTAATTAGCACAGTAATTCCTGTGTTGAACGCTTGATTTGCTCCTAATCACCTGTTATTACATGTGGTGCGCGTTCCAGGACACCTACTGCCGGGTGCTGGTCCGGTACAAGGAGGAGCTGTCGCGGCCGTTCGACGAGGCGGCCTCCTTCCTGAGCAGCATCCAGGCGCAGCTCAGCACCCTCTGCAGCGGCGGTAGCTCGCCGGCGGCGACCGCCACGCACTCCGGTAAGGCGGTAACTAAACAAACCAGTCTACCACAACGCAACTACACATCTTAAAAAATCGCATGCACTACTACTCGGCTCAGTATTTTGGTACACGTTGTCGTTGCACGTTTCTGAGGTCACCGCGTTGCACGCTGGTTCCGTGAGTGAGCGTACGTTTTGTTCCGGTGCGTGCGTGTATCAAAAGAAGCAAGCCTCTGAAAGCGTTCATGTGCATGCGTGTGCGTGTGTTCTTGAAGGGTCAAATCGTGTCCATGCAAATGGGGTGCAGGGCTGTCAGAGGTGGAGTAAAGCATTTGGAGCTAGGGTGCTTGTGTAGGGTTTTGTCCAAGGTTCGTAGCTAGGCCTCCTCTTACCCCTTCCTGCACCTAGCATTCTATAGCTAGACCTTATCTGTACCTGGCCCTCTCTCTTTCTCTCTCTCTGGAGATAGGCTCTACTAGTAGCTAGGCTGTGTGATGGAACTTGAGAGCACTACTGTGGTGGGGAGCGAGTGCTTGCTTGGATTCAATGGATTGGTGGCGTTGCCCAACGGCAGAATCTTGGTCTTTGCTTGCTGCTTGGTTATTTACCAGAGCAGTACAGTACCGCTGGAGTGGAGAAAATTTTGTGAAAGGTTTATTTTAGAGCTACTAGCTCGTGCTTAGGAGATCTCTTGCCGGATTCGGTCGTCCTTTGACAAGACATATCATATCATCACGGTAGTGGCAATTTCTGGTGGTGCATATATATGCCGACTCTTTTCTGCATTATTGTGCGGTTTCTAGTTCATATTATTGCCGATGATATTTTCATTCTAGCATTCTGCTCCGGGATAAAAAAAAATGAATCATATAATATGGCGATTGCCCATGCGATTGCAGAGAGTAAGCGGCTAATTATGTTAACCTTATTTGATTAGGATATGTAAGTATATGTGTGCTAACTCTACCGACATATATTATGGAGATAACCATGGATTTATTACCTTAAGTATGCGATTTGTAGTCTGAAACACTGTCTATGAGCCTTTTTAGTGGACTTCTTTTATGATGCATGTGATACATGTGATGCTACAGCAACAAGAGCATTAGGTTTCATTATAATTGTTGCAAATGAGAGCATGCTATTAGTGTGAGCCCTCCTTTTGAAATCATACCCGAAAAAGTAAAGCATCGATCGCAGTACGTTGGGCTACTAAGATGCTTTAACAAGGTCCAGTCAAATCCGCCGAGAACGCCACAAGAGATAATGGCGTCAGAAATAAAATAGAATAATGTTGTGTGCATGCTATTCTATCCTTTGGTTTCGGTTCTTCGTAGCAATTTTTATATTTTACAAGGAAACAGCACTGCCATCTTTTGACTTGACAAGACCTGTGGTGCCCATTTTTCTGATGCAATATTGACGTTTCGATCCAACTTTCTGCAGACGGTAAGAATTACCTTCTACTAGTATTTTGAGTTTTTATAATGGGGGATATATACCATATAACTTTATGTCTATGGCCAAGAGTACATGCATATGTTTGATTGCCCTTAGAAAGTGAATAGGACGTGTAACTTGTTGCTAAGGCAGATCTGTAATATACGAGCATGTTTTTATTTCCAACATGCTAGATGTTTTTGCTTTTAAAATCCTCTAAATGGTGAAACCATAAATCCTATAAATTGCTGAAGACAGTATCATGGTCTTCAAGGTCACATTCTGACTAGAAAGAAATTACTATGAATGTACGATTTTCATGAAAATACTTTTGATGATGAATCCAATAACATTGGCCTCACATTGTGAATTTGAATATTTATTTATTGGCGAAGTTGTAAAAGTTTGACCACAAGAAAACTAAAACGACTTATATTTTGGATCGGAGAGAGTTTCCTTCAAAAATGATTGTTTTATCTGATGGTGCATAAGTGCACGATGTCTCAATCTCCTCAGTCAGTCTTGGATCACACGGAATGATGTCTAAAATAAGCTTCGAGAGCAAAAATTGTTCTTCCTATATGTAGTTACAAGTTTTGGGATATCTGTACTTTCAAAGAACGAAGAACGAAAGAAAATCAAGAATGTAGTGCTCTTTGTTTTTTAGGAAGCAATGGGGTGATTTTGGCCTGCAAAGATATAGTATTACTTACGTGCTGTGAACCCTACCTGCACACTATTTGACTTCATTTTTCAGAAACTAATTTGTTGTCATGTCACTTTTTCTCATAAAATGAAAGATCACCGTTCTTTTTTCCGGTCCTATTAATTTTTAAATCTCAGGTTGCTCACTGCATGATGTTTGTCATATGTCCATCAACAATTTCGATCTGATGGAGTTCATCCTTCTTGGAAAGTACTGGCGTGTTGGAGCGAATTGTACTAGCGTGTAAGGGTTGAGTCCACATGCACCATGGTGCATATACGAGTCGGAAGATGAATGTCGGAGTTCATGTTGGATGTTTAGTGTAGTTTGTGTGTGTCTCTCTCTCCCTAGTCACAATAAATTTCATTGTGAATTGTGTGCAGATAACACATCTAACCTTTGTTTGTCAATATTCTTTGACTATTTTGATTCAAAGTTTCAAATATGCTTGTCTAAGTAGTGTGTTGATAACCATGTCGATGTTATTTGCGAGTTGTGACTTGGAAAGTCTAAAATAGCGGAGCAAAGCGATCGAATTTTGTGCTTCTGTGACAAAATTAATTCTATCACTCCCAGTAAACTCGTGTTCATGCATTCGTTGTAAATTTTCAGTTATGTTTCTGCGACTCAATAGCTTGGTCGCTCATGCATCCCTCTTCAGGTTATAATGTGTTTGGGAGATACAATCGTGGTTGAAAAATGCTAGCTTAACAGTATCCTATTGTGTTGTCCAAATCAATAATCCTATAAACCCGTAGATTATAAGAATGAGAGTGGATTTGCTACCATGCGTGATAGCTACCAGGAATTTTTTTTCTTTTTGGCAGGATTGTAAAGCTCCCTAAAACAGCCATTTCTCTGCATAGACAACATGTTTAAATTTAGGCCCCACAATAAGAAAATATAAGTGGCAAATTGTGTATGGCTACAGCAGACTTATACAAAACAGCGTGTTATGGGAAGAATGGTTGCAATAATATTGAATATACTGGGGAAATGTGCAGGAAGAAGTGTTGTGAAGGGAAGCTTATCTTTTAGTGCTCAGAAAATTATAAAATATGGGCAGAGGTTTGTCCCATATGACTCAGTTGATAACCGCCATGTGTTGGGTTGCAAACGTTGTATATATTGGTCTTGTCTGAGTCAAATATGCTTATTTTACTTTTATCAGTTCTGTCCAATTTTAGTCATGAATCTTGGTCGGCGCCACTGGAAAGGGCACGTTTGAAAATGCTAACAGCTTTAGTGTTATTGGTAATGCTAATATAATAACAGAACCCATCTGCTAGTGATAAGCGTAGGCTGCCTATTCTTCTCTTTCCAAAGATTAAATCAATTAGTCAAATTATATGTATCTTTTATGGATTCTAGTTGACTGAGATGCAAGGAAATATAAACAATTGCATTATTGAAAATGCGCGTTTTGGGTGGCAGAGGGCGATTTTTTTTTTTTGTACGTTGGAGGTTCATGGAATTAACCCTCCGTGCGTTTTTCATTAGTTTGACTATTTGTCTTTTCTATAAATATTTGTGCAAATAGTCAAGCTTAAATTGCTTTTGGTGATAGGTAACTAGTTACTTAATATATATATGTAAAATATCAAAGAAAAATTCAACGGTGTCAAGGAGTAAGATTTTGCATTTTTTTTTCCAAACAAGAGTTCTTTTGAAGCTCAAAGGACTATCATATTTCGTTTGCTAGAATCAAGCTTCAGTCTCGAGTTAATGAAACATCCTGGGTGGATCATTGATGCACAAAACTGGTATTAGCATGTGCCAATATGAAATTTCGCTGACAAATTTGGTTGTGATCCAGTCCGTAACTTTTAAGTAGAACTGTACTTCTGCACCTTCATATTTCCGAGGTCCCGTTGGTCCTGTTTTTCTTCTTTGATCGCCAAGTATATTTGGAGATGAGTAAACTATGTTGACACATGCTAATTGTCGTGGATCTACTACAACTGATGATATGACAGGCGTTAGCTTCTTTTTTTTTTTTTTTGTTCATCTCTTGCCGTGAATAAGTATCAATGTTTTACATCTGTGTAACTTTCAAGATGATCTTTGCATAGGCAAAGGATTTTTTAGGTTATGAAAGATAAGTAGCTGCATCTCTTGAAACCAGTGTATTTCTAACTTTGCTCCTTGCATGCCAGATGAAATGATGGGTCTTCTGAGGATGAACAATGCTCAGGCGACACTGATGTGGCAGACATGGGGCAAGAACACAGCTCCCGCTTAGCTGATCACGAACTGAAGGAAATGCTTCTGAAGAAGTACAGTGGATGCCTCAGTCGTCTTCGGTCCGAGTTCCTGAAGAAGCGGAAGAAAGGGAAGCTACCCAAGGACGCTCGGTTGGTGTTGCTAGACTGGTGGAACACACACTACCGCTGGCCGTATCCTACGGTATGTGCCGCATTCCTTCTTATTCTGGAGTACCACTGAAATATGGTGGTTCACCCTAACCATTGCCTTGCCTGATGTTGTGGTGCTGACAGGAGGAAGACAAGGTGAGGCTCGCATCAATGACCGGTCTCGACCCAAAGCAGATCAACAATTGGTTCATCAACCAGAGGAAGAGGCATTGGAAGCCATCGGAGGACATGCGGTTTGCTCTCATGGAGGGTGTTGCCGGCGGATCGTCTGGGACGACTCTCTACTTCGACACAGGCACAATTGGACCGTGAGTCGCACGACTGCGTTTACAGGAATTGGCCAACTCAATCAGCAGTAGAACCTGGCGCATGAAGATGATCGATCTGCCAGGTCAAAATTGACAATAATTCTGTCAGGCTGAAACCGATCATATCAACCAGTCTTTTGGCCTCATCACTTGGCAACATCGTGTGTATATGGCATCGTCGTACCAAAACAGATAAATTGTACTTATGTAATTAAGCGATTTAAGGAGACATGCAAAAGCTTTTTATTAGTAGATTCGTGTATTGTCTCATGAATTGTATGTAACCAGTGCCTATACTGGCCACCCAATTTAATTGTTAGATAGGCTGAAGGGCTTATAAAGGTAAACTTGTGCTAGTATTCCAGCACTTTGTTTCTGTCAGTACTTGTTATTTGTACCAATGCCTTTGGATGTTTGGGGATCGACAAGTGGTTCATTGAAACAATGCCGTTTCAGTATCATGTAGTAGTACCGATTGCATTCATTTTGCCTGCATAATTGGACAGCAATTTCAGGTAAAGGAGATAGTGTTAATAGCAGTTGGTGCACATAACAGAGGATATGATGGCCGGACATGGTAAATTTACAGTACAGCACAATAAACAAACATGCATGTCGCACAGTGGTGATGCAGGTTGATAGCAGAGAAACAAAATGTAAGAATCAAAGCAACAAAGGAACATTTGCTGAATCAGAACATTTCAGTCGGTGGTTTCATTGCAACATGTTTTAACAACGGAACATACAAACTCAAAAACTGATTTAAACGTACCGGATCCGAATGAGCGAATAGCTGAATGACATTGTTACTGCATTTTTGAGGCAAGAAACAGAGCATCAACGACGGCGACGGCACTGGCGACGCGAGCGGACGCCATGACCGTCGGCGCCAGCTGCAGCGCCACGAGCGCCTAGGCCGTCACTTCGTCCATCAGCCTCCGGAGGCGCTCCGCGTGCTCGTCGCCGTCGTCCTCGGCGGCGCGGAGGTGCAGCTAGCCCCTGGCAAACCGGAGCCAGGCGAGGGAGTAGCCTAGGCCGGCGGCCTCGACGGCCGCGGCGATGGAACCGAACACCGCGAAGAAGCTGTTCCACCGCCAGAGCCGCTCTGCTCGGCCATGGCGACGGCCGGTGGCGCGCGCGAAGACTCTGGCTAGCTTCGGTGCCTGCTGCTGCCTACAAGGAGACGGCGAGATTCGGATGGATGAGACAAGCGCGCGCCGGCCGGTGGTTATCGCTCTGTTCGACTCCGTTTCGAATACGGACTGAGAGCTTGTGATTCCATTTCTTTTCCGCCTCACGCAGCTCTCCGATTTCAAAAACCAGTACACCCTGTGGCTTACTTTCCATAAACGTAAAGTACATTGTTTAGGACTCTAAAAAATTTTCCATAGATTTTCTTTAACTTAGATACCAAATTTGGAGCAAAACTGAACACTTCAGCACGGACAAGATTTAAAGGGGTTTCTTAAAGGCCTTTTTAAAAATCGCCTTCGATTTGCATTGTTTGGAGGTGATATTCTTAAAGCACCTAAGAAATTACACTTTGTGAGGCGTTTTCAGGAGCGCCTAAGATAAATGAGAAATGACAGACGATTTTCAAAGTACCTAAAATTCTACAGGTTTTCCACGGCGATTATCAGATATTGCCTTTGATAAAATATGAGTTCTCAATCGATCCTAAAAAACGCCATGTAAACATGATGCTGCTCCTGATTGCCACACAATCGCACAGCCGCACACCGTCGCTCGTCGCTGCTCCTCCTCGCCTTCTCCACCCCTGATCTCGCTCGACTTTCCCGCCGTCGCCGAGGTCACATCCACAGCAAGCTCGTCGTCCCCGCGCGCGCTACCTGAACTCGCCGACCTCCCGTCGTGGAGCTTATCATCCCTGCCGTCAAGGTCGGCCTCGCCACCTCTCATGCTCCCATCCCTGCTTTGACGAGTTGTGGAAACCAGATTTGTTAAGGTTTCGTGGTTGCCATCGCCTCCCTCTCCCAGACCTCTCCGACGACTTCATTTTTGCTCTTGGTGAGAATCCCTCCCCCATTCCTGCATCTCATCTTGATTGTCTGTTGTTTGAATGCTTGGCCTTTTTAGCACGTCTTCTCCTTTTGTTTATCCTTAATTAGGTGATCGTGTTCAGTGTTAATTGATGAGAATCACGTCAACTTTGCACGCACATGATCTCCCCTTGTTATTGTTGATTTCTTTGAACTTAGGTGATTCCATTCAGTGTTGATTCATTTTTGCTTGCAGCAGTTGGCATTTCTAGTCCTGGACAAAGGGTGGATGAGAGCACCTAGGTACCATAGTGTCTTGGTCCTCAGATGACTACAACAATGATTGGAAACGGAGAAGTCTATGTTAACAGGTTTATAGAATTCACATTTTCCAACTCAGTACAACATGATAGGATCCTTTATTCTTGTAGGATTTGTGGAAGTGCTTATTGGTTAGGGAAAGGAGAAGTCTATGATCATTTGGTTTCTAGCTTCTCAAGCAATAAATACAATGATACATCTATAGAAGATGTACTTCCTCCGTTCATAAATAGATGTCACTGTTGACTTGTAGACATCACGTTTAACCGTTCGTCTTATTAAAAAAATTTATGCAAATATTAAAATAAATATGCAACGATTAAAATATCTTTAATAATAAAACAAGTTATAAAAAATAAATAATATTTGCGTAAAAAATTTTGAATAAGACGAGCGGTCAAACGTGATGTCGAAAAGTCAACAACTACATCTATTTATGAACGGAGTGAGTATCTTACTATGGTCATATTACAAAAATAATTGTATTGAATTATCTAAACATTGGAAATGTTGTGTTACTCAAGTTCGATTGGGTTAAAGATAGGGGAGTTTGAAAGGACAAGTATAGGATAACACAAGTGAATTTCAAACATTTGCTTAACAGTGGTTCTAGTACCTTTCATGAGCCATTCATCCGAGCTAGCAACACAAGCTACCCAAGTTTATTATGTACAAGATCCTATAGAAAAACTTTGAGTAATATAATTATGATGACTCGGAACCACAAGGTAATCTTGTAGCACATGTCAGTCTGTAAATGTCCATACTCAGATTCCATATATCATATTCTCATTATTCTTGACATATTCATGAAGATAAATACTTGTGAGCACAGGGGTGTGCGTCCACCCTAGTTTGACTATTAATTATGGTCTAATATAAAAATCAACTATGTGATTGTACTATCAAGCATGTCAAATCAGTTGTATGTATGTCAAATTAGTGCGTCAAATTCATAATTTAATGTACGAAAATGCCAAATTTATACACTATGTATTAGATCATAGCCGATTTACCAATGAATAGTGCATGGTGTATAAATTTGGACGTGGAATTTTAAAATGAACTATGCTATACATCCGACTGCTAGTCACGACTCACGACTGCTAGTTACTACCGTTGCTAAGGCTCAGAGTCACCAAAATAAATCACGGTGTGAGCCAACATCATTAGGATGGCCTCACGGCTTAAGACGCAAGCTAGGACTAGCCGGACGACGGAGTAGGACAGCCAGGTGGTATGTGTATCATTTCTGTTTTAAAATCATAGGAATAGAGAAAGCATAACTTTAGAGTTGTCTATCTTTTAATCATATAGAATGACAAATTATAAAATTTCCCTCATTATGTATTTTAATGCTTCACGTGAGAAAATATATATGGATTTTCCCTTAGATGTTCATAGTAACTTAGTAAGAGAGAACAAGGAGAGATTAAGAGAAAACATGCATTGGAATTCAAACTGAAACATGAGGCTCAAGCTCACGCTAAAATTGCTTCAGTATTTCTGCCCCTCCTCCAAACTCCTTAAATCCTGGAAAGTGCACCCATCGGATTCAATTCCTCTATTTTCTCTTCAAAATCCCGTTGTCCTCTATTTTCCTCTATTTTCTCTTTAAACAGGGTCGGCATGCCGCGACAAATTTTAGCATGTCTGTTTCTTAGAACAAAAGAATTAACCTTTTGTTTGCCATCCAGAATATGTAGTGTGCTCCAGTGCACGACGACGAACGTCGCACTCTCTGGGGACAAGCCCTGGTGATGAACCCAGGTCCGATCTTAGGGATCGAACCCGGGTGGTCGCGCTCCCCACGAGCAGCTGACCAATCGAGCTCACGCTCATCTCTAGTGTGCTGATTTTTCAAAACTGAAGTTGACATTGCTTGTCTTCATCATTCCAAAAAGAAAGAAAGAGAGCAACAAAATTCATAGCACACCAATTGATCTGAGTGGTTGCCCGCATAGATACAGTGATAAGCTTAACGGCACGGCACGCAAATGAGTCTAGGATCCTCAAACGAACTGACAGGAATAGACGGTGATAAGATTTCAGTCCGAAAAGAAACCTTCAGTTTTTTCTAGAGTTTGATGATCTTGATTAAAAAGATGTTAAGGAAAAAAAACAATAATCAAACAGAGCATCTATCGTGACCGCTTGCAAATTAACAGAACTGACTGCCATGGGCTAATAATAGCTTTAGCAACAACAGAGAAAGGATGTTATACACAGTTCATTTCTGGTAGAAACCTTTATACAGGCAGTGTATATGCATAATACATGCAGAGGAACTCCAAAGCATGGTACAAATTCACCAAGTTATGAGACCTTTTTCTCCACTTCACCCCTTCAAGTATCCTTTATTATGTATACCACCGCCTTCCTATGTGCCATCTGTAACAAATTTAGCACGCATGCTCATGTCATGGACACGCGGACACGCGCTCAGTTGTCGTAGGTGCGGCACTCGTCGGCCTCCGGGTTCTCGTTGCAGTACTTGTCGAGCGGGTCGGCGGAGTCCTTGAGCTTGTCCCGCGCGTGGCTCGCCGCGGCGCTGAGCTCCTCCACCTCGTCCCACGCCGCCGCGCACTCGCCGGTGGCCGTCTCGTCCTTGCACGCCTCCTCCGCCTGCTTGATGCTGTCCGACACCTTGTCGGAGATGCCCGGCGGCGTCGATGGCCCACTCGCCCTCACGGCGAAGAAGCCGCCGCGGCGAGCCGCCGGGAAGAACACGCGGCCGGCAACCTTCTGCTGCCTTGCGAGCACGTCGGCGGCCGCGAAGGTCGCCGGGGTGGACAGGCTAACGTTGGCCAGCGTCGAGGCCATTTCTAGCTAGCTCTCGGTTGTTGTCACGAGAGAACTCTGTGTGTGAAGTGGACTGTCCTGCTTGTTGCTGTAGAAACTTACAATGCACTCGCCTTAGAGCTTTGAATGTTTATATATTGCTTTGTCCGGCAAACGTGTGATTCATCTGATCTTCTCCGTGCGCTCGTTTCTAAATCGCCTCTTGGCCAGCGGTTGTGCTCCACGTCCGCTGCATTTGAGATATTTCGAGAATCAGTGTGACATGGGATGGAGATCTTTTGCTGTCACCTTTCAGGAATCAGAGTCGAAGAAGCAGTTTTTGACAAGAAAACAAGTAGGTGTGCAAGCGCGTTTGCACGATGTTTGTGCTTGTAATGTTCTTCTAGAACACGAAATTCGACGCAAGGCATTTGATACGGTACGATGGGATTATCTACTGGAAGTGTTACAACAGCTAGGCTTTGGGACAAAATGGCGGGAGTGGGTCTCGGCACTATTGGCGACTTCATCTTCATCTGTTCTTCTGAACGAACAAGAGGGAAAAGTTTCAAGCACAAAAAGGGGTTGCGACAGGGCGATCCCTTGTCTCCCATGCTCTTCATCATTGCATTCGACCCGCTGCAGCGTTTGCTTCAAATGGCGACAGAAGAGCAGATCCTATCCCCCATTCATCATGCGGCAGCTCGTTTCAGAATCAGTATGTATGCAGACGACACTGCTCTAGTCATCGCACCGAACAAGGAGGAAATCAGAGCCTTCTATGAGATTATGTGGGCATTTGGCCAGGCCTCGGGACTTATCACGAACCTCACCAAATGCGCGGTGTACCCGATTAAGTGTGAGGGTCTGAATGTGCAGGAGATCATGCAGCCCTTCCCATGTCAAACTCAGGATTTTCCATGTCAGTATTTGGGCCTTCCACTTAGCACAAAAAAACTCACAAGGTCACAGGTGATGCCTCTTATAAGAAAGATTGCAAATAATTGCCGGCATGGAGAGGGAAACTGATTAACAGAGACGGTAGGCTGAAACTAGTAAATATGGTGTTGTCATCAGTTCCAACATACAACATGACGGTGTTTGCACTGAGCAAATGAGCCATAAAGCAAATTGACAGAGCGAGAAGGAGCTTCTTATGGAAGGGAGCTGAAAATGCACACGGGGGACATTGCTTAGTAAATTGGCAAAGAGTTAAGTGGCCAAAAAGATATGACGGGCTCGGAGTGCTCAATCTTGCCATGTTTGGTAGAGCACTGAGACTGCGTTGGCTCTGGTATGAATGGGTTGACTCGGAAACGCCATGGGTTGGAACAATCTTACCGTGTGATGCGAATGACAGACAACTATTCAGGGCAAGCACAGTCGTCACCTTGGGAGATGGAAGAAAAGCAAAATTCTGGCAATTCAACGGCAAAGCACCCATGGATTTAGCCCCAAGGCTATACAAGTTGGCGTGGCGCAAGAATAGGACAGTGAGGGAGGAGCTGGAGCAAGACTGATGGACAAGGGGGCTATGGAGGATGCAAGATGCAGACACCATTGCAGAGTTCGTCAACCTTTGGCATATGGTGCAGCAGGTGCAGCTGAGTGAACAAGAAGATACAATAACCTGGAGGTGGACGGCCAATGGTCAACATACAGCCAGATCAGCCTATGACATACAATGTCAGGGTGCAGTTTGTCATTTCGATGCTATGGCGATATGGCGAGCTAAGGTGGAAGGAAAGCACAAAATGTTTGCATGGCTGGCAGTCCAAAAAAGGTGTTGACAGCGGACAATCTCACAAAAGGAAATTGGCCGTGTAATCCAATGTGCGCGCTGTGTGATCAAGAGCAGGAGACTGTGAGCCATATTTGCATCCATTGTCCATTCGGGAAGGAACTGTGGTTGCAGGTGAACCAATGGAAACAAAAGAGATTTTCGAGCAACCAACCCCGGGCATTATCTTAAGGGACTGGTGGAATGAGAGAATGGCAGAGTACACACGGCAAGGGAGAAAAGAGACCAGGCTGCGATTATCATATACACCGTGGAACATTTGGAAGGAGCGAAATAGAAGAGTGTTCCAGCAAAAATTCATGCAGCCGCAGGATGTTGTGAGGATGATCAAGGAAGAAATGAGACTGAGGGAATGGGCGCACGGTGATCAGGAGCAAAATCAACAGGAGGCGCAGGCGGTGTTGTTTTCCTAATCAGTTTCGAAATGGTGATGGTGATGACCAATTTTTTGTAATAACAATCTTGTAACAAACTTTGTAATTCTTACTCCTTCTTAAATGAAAAAGCAGTGCTCCTGCTCATTGTTCGAAAAAAAACCCGTCTTTTGCGAAAATGTTAGGTTTTAGTTTTTCCCCTCGATATGAGGATGATGGTGGTGGATGATGAGATGGCCGTGTTCGGTCAGATTGGAGTTTTTGTCCGGCATATCTGTCTGGGATGGTGTTTATAGACGGTGTAATTTGCGGCACTTTTAAGGTTTCTTGTCTTTCATCAATGGAGTTGGCGGTGATTAGGATGATTTTTTAATCGGAGGATGTGATGTGCTTTAATATTAATATTCTCTTGTCGCAAAAAAGAAACTCTCTCTTTTCTCATAATTTTTTTACCAAATCAGTAAAAAAATACAAATGTAATATAAAATTTATTGCATATGAAAGCGTTGAACCAGCGCCACGGAAAATAGATTGTCCGAGTTTTACGTAAAATAAAATTATAATCCTTGCCTCTTTGTAATGAACGAAGGCTTGTGTTTGCAAAAGAAAAAAAAAACCTGCGGAAATTAGCCGAACCGGCGCCACGGAAACCGGACTGACCACGGAAACCTGTTTCCACAGGTTTGTCTGCGTCTTTACCGGACTCGGACACGGGACGAGCCCGCCACTTTCCTTCCCCTCCCCCCGCCGCTGCTCCCCAACCCACAGCGACGCGGCAGCCACCACCGCCCCTGCCGCGGGCTCGGAGCTCCCGATAGCAGCGTCCCGCACGCTCCCAGCCTCCTCCGGCACTGTTCACCCCGCGAGATCGCGATCTGATCCCGCTTCGACCGCGAAGCAGCCAGATCCGACCAACTGATCAGTCCAACGGAGGAGGGCGCCGAGGATGTCGGCGACGGTGGAGGAGCAGATGGTGGTGAAAGCGATCCGGGAGGAGTGTCCCTGGGAGTCGCTCCCGAAGCGGCTCCAGTCCACGCTCCAGACCAAGGAAGAGTGGCACCGCAGGTAACTAACCACCTCCGCAGCCATGGATTCCGCTCTGCTCTGCAGCAGCAGTCTCGCTTAGTGTTGAGCTATGCAAGTTGGGGAACTAGACGCTAATGCCGTTTGGAATTGCTTTCCTGGCCGCAATTTTGCTGAGATTAGAGAGGCTTGAGTTCGCCCAACTCTAAGTGCTTGTCTAGATCTCGTTCTCTGCTACCTGCATTGCCGTGGGTGGTGGAGCCTCGAATAATGCAAATCATTGGCTAGAGTAGTTACATCTCTTAACCTTGTCTATTTCCTGTTTAGTACAAGTTCGGAGATAGTGAGAATGTGCTATGGTTCTTGACCACTTAACTGATTTCGAGTGAAATTTGATAACCCTCTTCTTCAAGAATGGAAAATCATTGGTGCATGGATCAATTGAGCGGCAGTAAAGCCCACTGTGAGATAAATATATTTGTTGTCTACTGACAGGAAACTTCAAAGGGATAAGTAGACTTCACTGGTGATTCCTATGGATCTAGATGTACATGAATGCACTCGTATTGAAATGATTGGGGTCAAACTAGAATTCTGCTGAAATGATACTTCATTTCTCTCTAAAGGTTTCTGCTTGAATATGCCTGTAGGAAGTTGTCCAGATGAAAATTTTGTGTACTTCATTATCTGTAGAAGCTTCATGATAGTTAGTGCCCTTTTTTTTTCATCTTTGGAAAAGTTAGTTAATACCATATTGGAGAGCCATGTTAGTATAACTACTTTGTCGAAGGCCTTCTTGGATAATCTTGCTCAAGTATTTAAGGTGCCTGATTTGTGCAACCTCGTCCACTTTATTGATTTGTGTGAAATTATGAGGCATGATATCCGGTTTCTACAAATTTTGATGGCAGGATTCTGAATTATTGCATCCGAAAACGTTTGCAATGGAATACTTGCTTTGCCCGTAGAGTATGCAGAGAAGGGGACTACTATGAAGAAATGATGCGCTACCTCCGGAGGAACCTAGCAGTAGGTCCCTCGATTTCTCTTTTCCAGATAACGAAGGCTGACAACTGACAAGTGACAATTGTTCAGTCTGAGTATTTTCCTCATATGTTCGGATTGTTTACCCAAAATATCGATTTTGACATCATACACATTGATTTGCAGTTATACCCATATCACCTCGCAGACTATATATGCCGAGTACTGAGGATCTCACCATTCAGATATTACTGCGATCTCCTTTTTGAAGTTATGAAAAATGGTACTTCCTTTTTTCAAATGAAAAATTTCTTGATATTTCATTTTTCTTAATATCTTAGTTGTCATTCCTATAAAAAATCAGTTGTTTGTTTGCTGGCAAAATGTAACATTCGAAAATATGATATAACTAATCCATGGTGATATCCCACTATTTAATTTAATGTGACCGCATTTGTTGAGCCTTGCCTAAAGTGCTGGCTGAACTATGTTTTTAGCTATCCACCTAATGCTTTATTTTATGGGTTAATGTGAGCTTGGGTCTTAAATTTGACCAGGCTTTGAGGTGTCACGTTCAATAACTAATTTAGTAAAGATTACATAGACCTTGATATGGAACATGCAGGTCTCACGAAACAACTATTTGGACTTTGACAGTCGTGTCTCCTTTTTTTGTTGTTGTGTCCTGTTTCTTGAATGTTTCGTGTTAAATAATTGTGTGACCTACATTTCTTGGAATGTTGTTGGTAGCAGCCTGAAGAACAGTCTGTGAAGTTTTTTTTTTTTTCTATTGCCAAATCTACATGTACGGATACATTTTACTTACTTCATTTAAATTTCCTGGCAATTACTGCTTACATTCTTATGCACTTAAGCTCTAAAATTGAGTTATCCTATCCAAGGTTTTTCTTACTGACTGAGCCAACCAAACCGGACCGGCCGGACCGGTAAGTCCGGTTACTGGTCGGTAACCAGTCAAAACTGATGAAAACAAAATTCATCAAATTTTCAATTCATTTCAAATTAAATTCAAAAACCGGTAAACCGAGGTAACCAGTCCGGACTGACCGGTTACCGTGAAAACCGGATTGGTTACCGTCGGTTTTGAAAACCCTGATCCTACCACGTCATAGAAGGCTTTTATGTTAACAATACTAAATGAGTTTGACACTTTGACTGCTTTTGCTGTCCATTCTTGTATTGATTTATGTGATCTCAAATTCTCGAACGTTTCCACTGTTCAGTTAGGTAATATTAAGAAGTAACCATTTATATGTAATGAGTTGCTTACTTAAATCTTGGATGACATCCTTATTTATGTTTTTAACATGTTTTGTCCATGTTGCAGAACCCATATGATAGTATTCCAAACTTCACTGCTGCTGATGCTCTAAGGCTTACTGGTGTTGGGAGAAATGAGTTCATAGATATTATGAACAGATGCAGATCAAAGTAGCACTGATATGATTTCGTGATCTTTACAACATGTCAGATGGTTATGCAACCTTGTGATTTGTGAAACATACCTAGGTTTCAAGTAGTTGATCATATATTTTTTATGTGATGTATTTCACACTAACATACACACAGCAACCCGTGGCTTACAGATCTCAGGAAATGGAAAACTTCGGATATTTGCACAAAAGAATAAAAATCTTGCTCTGAATCTATTGGACCATAAAAAGAGTGGCAGAACCCTAAACATAAAAATTAATTAAACTATGCTCTTAAGTCTTACATCACATTCAAGTTCTAAAAGATGAGGGTTATGTAAAATACTAGACCATGCAATGCAATTGCAACTTGCAAGGACCTAATCTAATCTATCGTGGGAAGATGTTGAATAATGGATGCATTAGGATATTATAATAGTTGTTCTTAGTATATCTTTCCTTTTCGCTGTGACCAAGTATAATCCATCTGAAAGATGATGATAATGAATGCATTAGTATATTATAATTGTTGTTCTTAGTATATGTTTTCCTTTTCGGTGTGATCTTTTATGTTCTATTAGACAGTATCTTTCAGCAATATGGATCTCGCTAGCAGATACATTTCTTTGTTGATTTTCCAGAAATTAATGTGGAAACTGAACAAATCGATTGCAAAGAAATGTTGCCTACACAGCCTGTTGACTTCCCAGTTGAGTCGTGGTGGGGAGTTTTGTCTTGTTAACTTTACATTGGAAGAGTTTAAGGTCAGTTTGTTGTTATTGCACATACATTAATGTTCATTTAATAGATAATGTGATGAAACCTTCTCTCAACGTGAAAGATACAATGCATAGCTTTCTTATATTTTCCCTACTAGGTGTCCCAAAAAAAAAATCCCCTACTATAAGGAACTGAATGTAGCTCAGTTGGTGGGTGCTATGGGTGAACACTCTCCAACCACCCATGTTTGAGTCCTCTTCACTTAAATTTGGGAATCATTTCTTCTTTATATGTTAAATGGCCCTAGTTCCTACTAGGTTGGGTCGGGGTTTCTTTTTTTCCTTTTTCTTTTTCTTTTGTCTTCTCCTTCCTATAAAAAGCTATTACATCTTTGTGAAGTCCTCTAATATCTTTGTTTGTAAAGTATTCTGATAAAAATTCATATTATTGATTATTGTAGAAGCTTTCAGATGAAGAGACTGCAACAATAGACAAAATATGCAAAGAAGAAGCCAACTCATATGTTCTTTTTGATCCAAGATTATATATGGCCTTTATAAGAGAGGGCTAGTGTACTTTGATGTACCTGTTTATCCAGAAGATCGTTTTCAAAGGTACTCGTGAGATAGTCTTAAGTATTTGAGCAGAATTAAGCTAATTGATTGGAAATGTTGCTATTATTTTTTTTTATCTATATTTAACGCTGACAAGGATCGTGCATATATCATATCTTGCCCTTGTATGCCAAGCTATGTTAAATGGCCATTTGTTGTCCACGATAAATATTCTATGAAAATAATTAAAGTACTAGGGTTACTTACAGTATGACATAGTTTACTATTTTTTGTATAGTCAGAATTGATCACAGTTGTCAACATTCTTCGCATTGAGTGTCTGTTGTCAGGGCGAAGTTACCATTCAAACCATGATGATGCACCTAGTGTATAATTTTTGCCTGAAGCAAAAGTTTTGCTTTAACGCCGGTGCCTATGCACCACCGTATCCCTATGTAGCTTAAATGTTATCTAGGTTTACGCTGGTGCCTATGCACCACCGTATCACAACCTCTTGTGAATTGTGATTTATCCAAAATGAACAGAAAAGTGAATGATTTGTAATACAACCGAATCTTCTATATGTAATTTGCAAATTATAGTTGATAGAATGATATCACATTTAAGGATGCCAGAAATACTTTTTTTTTCCTGAAAAAGAATAACATGATTCGTTGTTCTCCATCAGATATGCATGTCATCGTGTTCATATCTTCTGTGTTGGTGCCATTTTATCCTTTATTACAACAAATGGCGAACTGTGCAA
>JAAXCT010002218.1:0-88026 GCA_012490785.1 Eragrostis nindensis
GACAAGGCGAAGCCGCCGAGATCCATTCCAGAGACAAATATCTGAAGCAAGCGTTCGCGGTCGTTGCCAGCCCTAGGACTACGACGGCCACACGCTGACATGTCCTTCCTCTCCGGCCGGCTTGTTCCCAAAACTCTCTTTCCGGCGACAGCGACGTTACAACTCCCAGCTATACTAGCTAGAGAGGAAACGGCCCCATTTCGCAGTACACATGCATGCGCCACCCCACCGTTGCTGCTGCGTCCGTGATCTGGGGAAGAGGCTCTCCGGACCGTCCAGTTGTCTGCGCAAGGACGGCTCATGGTCCATGCGGAGAAGAAGAGCCGCGGTTGCTGACGGTGGCGGAGCCTGTCCTGTCCCACAAACAACGGGAGATGATCATGCGATGCATCATGGCAGCGAAATGTGTTTAGACATCGGATCTGGCCGTCATCAGCGTGGGGCAGGGCCTGTGCGCAGCTGGGCCACCGTGTTTGTGGTCTGGACAGGGTGCAGACAAGATCACAATCCTAACGTGTGACCCAGATTCTATACAAGGAATCATGAAAACGGAAAAGTGAAGCTTGCAAATGCGGTAGGGATTCCGGCCACTTTGGAGTAGCCAGCCAGTTGCACCACTGTCCGCGTCGTGTTTCTCTTGTCCCGGCACTCCGTTTTTGAGTACTAGACTGGCTGAAGCACTCGCCACACATCATTCAGAGCCTTTGCTTCTGGTAACACCTGCCGGTATAGCTCAGAGTTGTTGGATTCCATCACACGTATCAGGCTGGGCAATTTCCGGTCTAGAAATGCATATGCGAATTTTTGGTTCCCTAATGACAAGTCGTTTTCTTGAACCATGCAAGCACACAGGTTCAGCGAATCTGTCCGTGATGTTAGCACCCACGATTCCGTGCTCGTTTCTGCAGGGTCAGTCCAAGCCTCTACTCCGATGCCTTCTTTCTTTCTCCGTGGCGACGAACGCTTTGCGTGCGCTCAACCCACGCTTCCTTTGCTGGCCTTCACACACAACTACTAGCTTGCGCGATCTCGTCTGTGGAGCACGCATGTGCCATTTTTATGGTTTGCTTATCTGATGATGAACACCTTTATTTCTTTCATCTGTTCAGCTCATCCCGTCTGTGGTGTGGCGTTGCGTGACGGAAGCAACGAGAAACGGGAGGACGCGAGCAAAAGGCAAACAAAGCCCGGCTTTGGGATCTCCTCCTCGCTCTCTGGACGCAGAAACGGCCAACGCCCCCGTCATTTTCTGCACCGGTTTCGTCTCCTTGCTCATCAGGGCGCTCGGACTAGTACGCCACGGCAGGAAGATGCGAACAAGGCTCGCAGCTGGACCTGGGCGTTTGTATCCATGATGCATCGTATTGCTGAGGATTCGACGGCTCTGCGAGTTTCTAATCCCGAAATCAACAATAAAAGGCTTTGGTTTTCGCGGCTTCAACCGCACATCATCCAGGTCGCGGTCTCGCCGCCTGTCGGCTGTCGCGTGTCGCGGCTCCCAACTTGAAAGAAGTGTAAGCCGCGACCTCACGACTGGGCGGTAGTGCCACATGATGAAACACATGCCTGGTTCTCCACCCCGGCTAAAAAGAATCTTGAGCGTCAATCCAACCGTTTGACGACACCGTCATTAGCTGAAACGAGAGTACCGCACACAATATGTGGACCAAACAAACACTTGGCCGCGCATGCACGAACACGTTCGTCCCTCTGCAGATTCGTGGATTTGAACCGAGGATTCCGACCAAATTCACCCCGATTTGAATGTTGAACGAAATCAGAGTTTGTACTTCTATGGTTGGAATGGGAAATGGACAACCCACCTGAACCTGAACCTGAGCCGCCGCTGTTTGGTGCAGCTAGCCACCCGAATCAACGGGATTTTATTTTACTGCTCTGCCGCCGTGCGCGTCCCGCGAGGACCGAACCGGCAAGGCGCCAAACCCGGCGTCTCCTCCGCTCCTCTCCTCGGCCAGCACCCAGCCAGCCAGTTGGCCTCTCACCTCAACTCAACCCCGCCCCCACTCGCGTGCGTCGCGTCGCGCGGCCACCGCCTTCTCTCTCCGTCCCGTCCCAAACCCCAAAATCCCCCGCCCCCCGCGCCAACCCGATCCCTTGCCCCACCACAGGAGCGCGCGCGTCCGCCCGCCCGCCTATGCACCCCCGGCGCGGGCGCGCGCCCCCAACGACGACGACGCAGCACCACCAGCGCCGCGCTCACGGCCTCGTCCCATGAGGGACGACGACGACGCCGCCCTCACCACCACCGCAGCCGGCAAGAGGAGGCCCAACAAGCCGCCGTCGTCACGCGAGCGGCGGCCGCGCGCGGACGGGGGGATGCGCATCGTCGTGCCGCTGCAGGGGGTGGTGCAGGGCCGGGGCGGCCTCGTGCTCGGCTCCCTCATCCCCTGCGCCCTCTTCTACTTCCTCCAGCTCTACATCAAGCGCAACCGCCCCCCGCAAGCGCCGCCGCCAACGCGCCCCGGATCCCCCTCCGCCACCAACGCCAGCGCCAACTCCACCGCCTCCCCGATCCATCGCTCCCTCTCGCGGGGCCTCCTCTCCCCGCGGGCCGCGCTTCCCGCGCTCTCCGCCCGAGGCGCCGTCGTGCGCGCCGGGGACGAGGACTCCCTCTACTACGCCGGCCTCCGCCGCTGCGCCGACGACCTCTACCACCCAACATCCAACCCCGACGGCATCATCAACCTCGGCATCGCCGAGAATCACGTACGAATCACCCCCCACCCTCTGTCCCATCCTGCGTTATCCTTGCAATGAAATTGGTCTTCATCATTGATGTCGGTGCGTCCGTGCAGCTGTCTCTGGATTTGGTGGGGAGGTGGATAGAGGAGCACGCGGGGGCGGCGATGCTGGAGGGTATGACGGGCGCCGAGGAGGAGAGGGACCTCACCGTCAGGGGGCTCGCCACCTACCAACCGTACGACGGGATACTTGCCTTGAAGATGGTAATAAGCCAACGGAATCCGCCCCCCATTTTCATCCGTTTCCTCTCCCTAAAGCAGCACATTCTATGATTCTATCAGCGAGATGCGTTTCATGTCTGGTTTAAAATGCTACTTCACCTACGATATGTTCCCGCTAGCCACCTCTCGAGAATATGCACCCACTAGCCACCACGGTTCTGTTAGTCGATTTTAGAACTGATGATGCTTTGATCCTGCTGTCTGGTACTTTTATGCGACTGTTCCATTCGTGTATGCTATTCTAGACCAGTTTTGGAGCTGGTAGTTCCATCACAGAACAGTGCCGGGTTAATTATTGATTTGCTGCAAATCATGCCTGTTCCATCTGAGCTTCTTGTCAAAGACTAAAGTGTTTGTCCGCATGTTGCTGTGTAATTTTTCTTCCCTTTCCTTTTGAATTTTTTGTAGCCATATGTATCCTATCCGGAGCAGATGTGGCAAAGAGTCACCATTCGAGCTCTGTTTTTTCTTGGTTGTCATTTTTAGTTATGGAATCATGATGGTTGGAACTGCACCATTTGTCAGATATTGACTTGTACTGAGAAAACCTCTCTTGGTTAGCACGTTCCTAAAGAAGAAAAATTATGAGCTTCAATTCCAGCATTTTGTCCCTGTTGTTGCTGTGGATTTTGTGATTTCGGATCATCTTACAATTGTGCATTTGGCCTGATGGGATCTTACATCACATCATACTGAACAAAATAGTTCTATGCTTAATGGTATCCTGCTAACACCTAGTGCCCTGCTGAATATGATAACATATTAACATATGATGTCAATGCTAATTGGGTCATGGAATGACTTCTATTTCGCTTTCAGATTACTTACTGTTTTCGTTCATTGCTGTCAGTGAACTACCTAATTCCTTCCAAATCATTCAGGGAATTTAACATGCCTTTTCTGAATTGGGATGCTTCAATCAAACTGGAACTTGGATCGATACATTCTTGTTCTACTCGAACTAAAATCCATAATGTCACTTTGTTTTTTTAGTCATTTGATGTGGTAGTTCCCCGGTATGAACTGTTCGGTTTCTCTTTCAGGCTCTTGCTGGATTTATGAGGCAAGTCATGCATGAATCGGTATCCTTTGATCCGTCTCAAATGGTGATTACCTCTGGCGCAACTCCTGCAATGGAAATACTGAGTTTCTGTCTTGCTGATCCAGGAAATGCATTTCTTGTCCCGTCACCTTACTACCCTGGGTACGGATTCATTCTCTAGGCTCATTCGCGCGCATGAATTTGATCTTTAACATGAAGCACTGACTTCAACACTTCATTTTGCAGTTGGGACAGGGACATAAAATGGCGAACTGGCGTTGAGTTGATACCTGTTCCTTGCCGTAGCACTGACAACTTTAACATTAGTATCACTGCTCTAGAAATAGCTTACAAACAGGCGAAGAAGCGAGGAGTAAGGGTTCGTGGGGTTCTCATATCTAACCCTTCCAACCCTACAGGAGGCATCGTGCCGAGGGAAACATTGCATGATCTTCTAGAGTTTGTTGCTGAGAAGAACATACACCTGATTTCTGATGAAATATTTGCTGGTTCAACATATGGAAGTGATAAATTTGTCAGTGTAGCAGAGGTTGCAGACGAGCTAGAAGAGTATGATAAAGGCAGGGTTCACATCATTTATGGGCTCTCAAAGGATCTATCTCTTGCTGGGTTTCGAGTTGGAGTAATATATTCATACAATGAAAATATTGTGGCAGCTGCTGCAAAGATTGCTAGATTCTCATCTGTGTCAACTCCGACACAGCGCCTGCTTGTTTCCATGCTCTCAGACCAAAAGTTCATATCAGATTACCTAAGAATCAATAGGGAGAGACTCCAGAAAATGTATCTTTTGTTTGTTGATGCACTGAAACAAGTGGGGATTGAATGCTTCAAGAGCAGCGGAGGGTTCTATTGCTGGGCAGATATGAGCAAGTACATCCGGTCTTACAGCGAGAAAGGAGAGCGCAAGCTATGGGACAGGCTGTTGGAGGAGGCAAAGGTCAATGCTACCCCAGGTTCATCTTGCCATTGCATTGAGCCTGGATGGTTTAGATGTTGTTTCACAACATTGAGTGAGCAGGACATCACTGTCTTGGTGGAAAGGCTCAGGAGGGTTACAGACACCCACAAATGAACAGTTGAAGGACTAGGTTGCCTTTTTTGAACCCGTGAGGCATTGAAATAATAACTACTTCTGCAGGGGTGCCTTACAATGGAATGAAGATGCAATCAGGAAAAATGGCTCAATCTGTTATTTTTCTGGTCATAGAAATCAGGTTGTCGCCATTGGAGCTGACAGTTGATAGAAGTAGTCACTACTCACTGAGTGGAGGAAAGAAGAACGGGATTCTGGAAACATGTTCATATCGGTCGTGTGCGCACTGTTCATAAAATCTGTCATGCTGTTGCAGTTTGGATGTTTATACCTTGCTGATGACAGCTGCCTCCTCCTGTAGGTGCTTCAGATGGGGAATTGCCTGTCTGGTTACAGTTCGACCAAAATGTTTCATTCGCTCTTGTTTTTTCTTTTCCTTTCCTAGTAGTTCTTTGATGACATAAGGTAGTGTTCAGCTATGTTTATCTTTTGTAAAGCAACAGTTCCTGCTTGTGCCAGGGTTTTGGACGCAGCTCATATGTTGTCATTGAAAGTAATTTATTTTTTGGGGGGAGTAATTCGTTTGTTGGCAATTTGAACAGCTAACACTTCTAGTTCCAAATAATTCAGTTAAAAAATGGAGAAACATGAGGATTCGGGTGGGTGATTCTTGTATGAATTTTTACTTGTGGTGCTGGCTGGCGCTCATCATTCCGTCAAATGTTACTTGCATCAGTTTCTTTATATGTTGATCGCGCAAAATGAGTTTTTTTTTACTTGTGGACTTGTAGATTACAGAACAAGATATTTGTGGGAGGTTAAGTTGGGACATTGAACTGTTTTGGACTTTTGGCCTTTTGTTTATTCGAATATTAGTATCGATCTGTCATCTGTGTGACCGGAATACAAACAGAGGATATTGATGAGTATTTGAGTTGGGACACGCATGCATGCACTGTTTACGACTGGTTTGGTTTGAAGTTTGCTGATGCTTCGCCAACAAAAAGGAAGTTTGCTGATTCTTCACCAAAAAATAAAAGTTCGTATTTTTTAGATAAAAATAAAAGTTCGTATTGAGAGTGTCTTCTCGGCATTCGCCGGGGCCCAAATATGTTAGCCCAACAAGTTCACACCGTCCTCCAGATTCCTCTACACTTTTCCGGCCTGTACCCCGCTCGCGCCGCCGCTGCACACCGAACACAACACGAACCAGAGCGCACCCGTCATCTGTCTCGCCGGCCACCGCCTCCTAAACCTGCAGCCGCCGCCTCTCTCTCCCTCCCGCCGCCTCCGCCTCCCCGCGCCGGCGCCATGGTGAGCCTCTATCCCCTCCCTCTTTCGCTCTTCTCCCCGTTTTGTTTCACCTACTGACTGAATCGATGGGTGGATGGGTGTAGTCGGTGACGCTGCACACGAACCTGGGGGACATCAAGTGCGAGGTGTTCTGCGACCAGGTGCCCCGCACGGCGGAGAACTTCCTGGCGCTCTGCGCGAGCGGCTACTACGACGGCACCGTTTTCCACCGCAACATCAAGGGCTTCATGATCCAGGGCGGCGATCCCACCGGCACCGGCAAGGGCGGCACCTCCATCTGGGGCACCAAGTTCGCCGACGAGTTCAGGGAGTCCCTCAAGGTAGGTTGATTTCTCTCACGCCGCTCTCGCCATCCGTTCCGAATCCCCAGCAGTTTCCAGCTTGATTGATCTGTCTCTAGAACCCTCGCGTACTGATTAACTGACTGATTGATTGGGCAGCACAACGCGCGTGGCATCATGTCGATGGCGAACAGCGGGCCCAACACCAACGGCAGCCAGTTCTTCATCACCTACGCCAAGCAGCCGCACCTCAACGGACACTACACCATCTTCGCCAAGGTCATCCACGGCTTCGAGGTGCTCGACCTCATGGAGAAGACGCAGACGGGGCCAGGGGACCGGCCGCTCGCGGAGATCAGGCTCAACCGCGTCACCATCCACGCCAATCCACTTGCAGGCTAAATTGATTCTGGTAGTAGTGGTCTTGACCCTTGTTGGAAGACAGAGGCTTGGCTGATCCACCAGAGCCTGTAAAACTCACTCTGCATCTTGGCTAATCCATTGATACGATATGCACTGAATTTAAGTGCAAAGCACGTCGTATTGTAATGGCAGTGTGTTCCTGATTTGTGTAACGCTTTCTTGCTATCGTGACATGTAGATTGAAGTTTCACGATGCGTGTTCGTGAATCATCAGAATTGCTGTGGAATTGAGTCTGAGATTGGGTCATTAACTTGTTGGTATCTTTCATGTTTGCATTCCTCATGTTGATGTTTCCCTTGGCCATTGCTGTTGTTATTTTCTTCCACTGCCTATCTCTGTATCCTGGGCTAGCCACTGATATGATCTGCATGAATATTATTGCAAAGCGCATCATGGTGCCATGGCATGCTTTAAGGATTTCTTATCAACCTGACTCATGAATTATGATGTGACTTGGAAATTTGCATCGCCACATTGTTTGTGAATCCTCAGAAATAGTGTGTAACTGACTCAGGTGTTTGGTCTTTTCTCCATTGATTGCTATTTTTCGTGTTTGCGACGTTCAAACTGGTGTTTTCATTTGTCTCCATTTTTTGGAATGAAATACTTTGCTTCTGCCTTCTGGGTTGATGGATCTGATCTACCTGAATGTTATTGCAAGACAAGCGGTGTCAGCTGGTGTTAAACTGACGCGTTTACTTTCCGCAGTCCAAGCTTGGCGCTTGTTTTGCTCCTTCTGGTTTATGAATTGCTCTATTGCTTGTTAAGATATTCTCAGCAGCAGTAGCCATGGGTCATATTTTGTGTCATTACGAGCTCTAGCATCTTGTTTTACCTGCCTACAAAATATTCTTGCTCATTTACGTAAAGATTAGACGAGAAAGCTGACAGTACTCATATTCTTCTTTAAGTGACTGACCTGGATAATTTACACTTTCTTGCATCTATGAAAACTACGTTCAGATGAGTATGGACAACCTGCGCCTTTTGTCCGCGGCAGCTTTCAGATTCAAATAGGGATAAACCATGATCTTGAAGCTAAATATAGTAAACCTTCCATTACTACCACTTGAATCCGGCTGTTAAACTATATAATGATTGCACGATGAATGCCTGAGGACTACAGTTACACTTCAATTCCCGTGGACTGCAGCATTTCAGCCACGAGCACAATAACCAGTTCAGAAACAAGGAGAACCTACAGCATTGTGATTACAAAACTCTACCCACATCCTAGAAACCAATGACATTACAAAAGATGGCACCGATTAGGCTTCAGGGAATGCAGGAGAAGCAACAGTTGGCTTGATTTCCCCTTTCTAGCTTGAATGGCGGATGCACCAATGGACATGGAACTACCGGATGGTAATGTACCGGTTTGTGCCATGCTTGGCCCAGTGGTCCTTGAGGTCCACCGGTGTCGAGAGGTCATGGCCTTCAGCCGCTAGTCGGCTGAGCAGCTTTGTGAATGCACCACCGCTCATCTTCCTTCCCCCCATGCGAGCATGGCGCCTGTTGGGCATTACTGGGAGTGGGTATAAGGAAATGCTCATGGTGCAGCAGGACGACTGCCACCCGCCATTCCCCCACTTATAGCACTGACGAAGTTCCCCTGTGCACGAGCAGGCGGGTGCAGGCATGGTTGTCTCGTCATATGAGACCTGGTTCAGACCGAGGTCTTGGTCCTTCCACTCATTCTTCGACACAGAGGCACGATATGCATCTTCACCTACACCTGAGATCCCCCATTCTTCCAGTCAGCGGTTGTTTTCTTGGTTTTTCGGAGGACACCTGATGGCCTTTTCAATGGAGAAGCTTGTGAATTATTCTTCCTTGGCTTCTTTCCCTTTCCAACACTGCCTGGAGCTGTTGAGATAGGATATGCTTCAGATATGTGCATTTCTCTGACATGATCATATGGAGAATCTGCCAGCTGCAATGGGGAAGATTGAACATGAGAAAGCTGGTCATGGTGGTGAATGTTCTTTGTTCCATTGAGAGGTCCTTGGTGGAATCCGTTTCCATTATTCATATTGAATCCATTTGTACGAGCGAGTTCAAGTGCAGCAAGGGCATTGTTCCTTTCTACAATTGCATCATCTCTCTCGGCTATAGCAGCTTTCATCTCGGCGATGGCATGATCTCTTTCTCGGATGGCACTATCTTTCTCATTCATTAGCGCCAGAAGATTCATACTATGATGGTCTTTTAGCTGCCTTTGAGGCATCATCCACTGAAAACGCAAAATACATATTGTAAGTTCCACTATCCTTGAACAAAGCCCGCTTGTAATAGAGGAGAGGAGAGTAGCTACAAGTATCCGCAATCTATGCTGAAAAGCTGTACAAGAAGTTCCGTAGTGCACATATTGTCCTACCAGTTGCTATAAAGCTATATAGCAAAGAGACCAAAGAGCAAAAGAGAATAAGAGTGGGCTGTAACATTGCTTATCATGAATATTAAGGTTTGAGGGACCAAGTAAAATTTACAATATCACGCTTCATTTCTTATTTAGAACAAACAGCGGATGCAGGACATAGAATTGAGATTAAGATGTTACAAGAGAATGTCTGACATAGATGGTGAGTGTGCATAAATGCATGCTAAGTCCTCACAAGTTCAATATTTCTCCTTGAGTATCATATCACATGAAACTGCATGATTGTGTCCATAATAATTTGTTCAAAATGAGAAACAGCACATGCATCACAAATTCACAACACAGCAAGTTCAAAGCGACATAATAGATATGAACAGTACAAAACGATAGAGCTGATTGGATATGTTTTGCCCCAGAACGAACCTCTTTACTATGAGAACTGCAAGTCTTCACTAACTTCCAGACAGAGCAAAAAGGGAAAGAAAAACAAAACAATAAAGAGCTCTCCCATGTTGAGATTCATTGTTTTGACATATGTATATGTCAGCTAAATATTGTTGTATATCATATTTAATGCTCCCTCCGAATTTTTTAATTTACGTTAGGACATGACCTCTAGTTCAAATTTGAGCTAATGACCATGTCCTAACGTTAATAAGAACAATACGATTTTTCGTACGGAAAGGTAGTAGTAGTTTGAATTGTTATCCATTAGGTCTGCTAAGTTGGAAAGCTGGTATCCCATATTTTATCTTTCTCTGTTTTAGTAATCAGACGTCCAGCTTTCTAATAAAGCTGGGTCCACTAGCTTTATGCCTAGGCCGTACATCCTTAAAAAGATGACCATTTAGTCCAGCACAATATCCAGTGGAGAAAGCAATTGAAATAAATGCCATATGGCACATTTAGTCAGTTTTCACAACATGAACAAGTAAATAAGAAATGCTGCATAAAAATTCTAGATGATGATTCACATAAACCTGTGTATGAATTGCTTTATATTGATCTGGCCTCTGCCTGCCATTTTCTCTATGCCCAAGGTTGTCCATTATTCAGTCTCCTTGCAGCCGGGAAACGGGGCAAGTATGGGATCACCTGCAAAACACAACAACAACAACAATCAATATGACATCAAACAGTACATAGAAGTGTTTAGCAAACGGTAAGCTGTCTAGATTATCATGTTGCACAATTATAGCTCTTGAGGTATTTGGAGCAACGGAAAGAAAGGAAATGCAAGAAGAATTCATCAGAGAATGGAGTGGAAGCGCATTAGTTCTCAGTTAAAAAGGATTCAAAATTAAAGAGAGATGAAAACAAAAGACAACCATAGATTGGAAATGAGGACGATCTAGACATAACTAATTATTGGGTCAAGCCCTCAACACATTTGAAAGGGGTAGTTATGGATTGACTTCAGATAAGGAGCTCAATTACCAAAAACATGGCCTCACCTTGGACTCTCAAAATCTCAAGAGGCTCCAGTTGTCACATTGATTTGCAGCTACATATGCTAGTACCTAGAGTCAGCTGTGAACCCCTTGTGTCAGGACGCATGATCAAACCCACGCAGTGTGCATTTTCTAGAGCATTAAATTGGTGGGAGGTATCTGCCAGAATTTAATTCCCAGATAGTTGTAAGAATTTCGATGCCTAAGAAGGTCACACATGCATCACCAAAGCTCCATCAGTGACAAAAGTGTGCTTTGTTCTCCTAGAAGGCGGTGAATCTTCCACAACACTACTGCCAGCAGCAATTGATTCCATGCAGTAACACAAATGTAACTCATGCATGCAACGATCAAGTATGGAAGGTTTCTTTGGTTCCGACCCTGGGAAAGCTGCCTGGGCCAGGCATCACTCCCAGGCGTTGGATATCGTCGGCCTTGGGCTGAGATGCAGCTGCCTGGCGAGGCAGCAGTCCCCAGATAGAATCCAAACAAGCCCGGGAAGTGTAATACTACCACGCAAATGTATTGTCCCTACAAGAAGTCAACTTCCAACGAACGGCTCAGGAATAACAATTTGCATGACTAGGAATCTGTTTATCGCATATCCAACCAAACCCTAGCAAACCGAGTGATGAAACCTCACAACAGGACAAAGCATAACTAAACTATCCAACTGAAAATACTAACACTCTGTCTCCAGCATCTTCCTAGTTCATACAGGTGGTTCAATCAACAGCAGAGCATGACCTCCCGACCAGATAATCGATCAAGCTCCTCATCAGTCAAGCCTCATCATATCATAAATCAACAATTATGGTACCAACAAGCTAGCATAGCTCAGGGAGGAGAAGTAGCACCGGCTAAAACACCAAATTCTCATTCTACCAACTCCAAGAGCAGGAGGACACTCCTACTCCCAATGCACAAGCGCGATTGACACCACCAAACCGACATATCAACCACGAACGGCACTAGTAGCAGCACTACTGCTACTCCACCGCCCATGAACCTCACATGCACTGCAGACGAAGAATCAGTCAGCCCCCATCCCCGCGGCGGTTCTAATCGGGCAGAAGCACGATTCCATCCCTCCCTCATCAATAAACGGGGTGGGAACACCGAGACCCTCAAATCGGAAGCGACAATCCCTAGATCACCGGAACACAGCGCAACTCCGCCCGCGCGGTATCGCCGGGGCAAACCGCCTGCTTAAATCACCGCCGCGGTGCGTTCAATGCAGCCTCCCTGCCGCCAAAACACACAGAAAAATTTGGGGGAACCATTCGGTCGTCGCGGGATAGGGGATTACCGCGCACTGTTAGCAGCTTCCCCTCCTCGATGCTTCTCGCATCGGCCTGGAGAGGACGCGGCAGCTGGCGAGCGGGCAGTGGCGCGGCGCGACAGCGTGGAGAGGACGCCGCGGCGGTGCGGAGGAGAGGAGCGATGGGGCTCGGAGCTAGCTGATGCAGCTGCTATCACTACGGCCTCTCTCTCTCTCTCTCTCTCTCTCTCCCCTCCGTGGTTCTCCGTCTCTCTGTCTCTCGCTCCGTTTTTTTTTTCCTGCCGCTGATAGGGGTTGGGGACGGGGCAACCATGGCAGCGAGCGTTGAGGAGGCCTTGATGAGGGCTTGGAAGTGCAGTCACTGACAGGGAGGGATCGGAACCACCTGTCAGTGACCGTGCCGTACACCAGTCGAACCCCGCCTGAGGAAGGGGTCTTGGACCCACGAGTCAGTGGGAGGTGGCGCGGGTAGACGGATGGACGAATGTGGAGGGGATGGAACGCAGCTTTCCTCTCGGAGTCTCACTGTACAGGCATGATTATCCGCTGGGGCCCGCGCGCCTGCGTCGTGCCTCTGCAGAGTGGGCCCAGCGGAGAGTGATGCATTCCCAATTTTTTTCCCCTGGTCATCGTTTTTCTTCCAAGAACCTACGTCCATTTCGCGTATACAGATCAGGTTCTGGCACGAGGAGTTAGGAAATTCAAAATTGTTTAGCGCAGTGTTTCGCCTATGCACTGTCAGTCTGGAGATGGCCTATTATGGTTTTGTGAGTACAAAATTACTGCTTCGATGAGCATCGTACTACCAAGCTGCTCAAGATGCCGACCATGACATCGTGTTGACAGACACCCATGGTTTCGCGACACTACGGTGCAGCGCGCGCAGCCGCTGGTTTGGGGGACACGGCGACGCCAGCAAGCCGTCCTCATCCAGTGGACGCTGCCAGCCAAGCAGTACTAGCTGCTCCACCGGCCGTTGATGCTCTCGCTGCCTGCGTCCGACGCGTGCCCACCGAAACACCTTCCCCTCTGGTCTCGTCCGAGTTCAGAGGCTCTGCTTGGCCCCCAGCTCACTTTCTTCTCGTGAACTGAGCTCTGAGCTGACGGCACAGCCTACACCGGTGTGCGCCCATCCAAAATCCAGAAGCTTCTATCCCATCCTCGAACATTCTCACAGGTGGCGTTCGGTTCCTTACTCTAAAGTGCCCTCTAAACTTTACCCCTCTAAAATAAAAAAAATCTTACTATTTAAGAATACTAAATAAAATTTAATTACAAAACCTTTCTGAGCGTTATTTTTCGAGACGAATCTAACGAGCCTAATTAATTATGTTTTGACATAGTGATGCTACAATTATCGTCTAATTGTGCCGGCAGCTACAGTAACTTTATAGCCCTCTAAAACGCATCCGAACGCCACCATAATTGATCGGGCCAGCCCAATCGATCGTTGTTTCAAGCCATCAAATTTGCAAGCAGAGCAGTGACGAAAGGAAAATTTCGAACTGATGATCACAGGATTGCAACTTCGCAAGAGCAAGATGAGCAAGTGCTAGCAAACTGACAGAACGATCTTATTAAACCTCGTCAGATACACACTACTACATCACTACAGCGAGATCAAACACTTCCTAACATCATCAGCAGAAAAGCTAAACCGCGCGCGCGCTTATTGCGATCACAACACAGGGTGGAGCACCGCGCTCGATCGAGCCGGCGAAGACGACGACCGCTACTGCACTGAGAGTGCTACTACTTCTACGGCAACTGACTACCAGCTATGCACGGCGGCGCGCAGACAGCGGCAAAAAGGACACGACAACGGCGGCGGCGATCAGGCGCTGGCCTTGTTGGCCTTCTTGGTGACGGTGGTGGCGCGGAGGGGCTTGGCCTGCTTCGGCTTCGGCTGCGCCGGCGCTGGCGCTGCCTTCCTCGCCCGCTTCGCGCGCGCCTTCTTCGCCTCCTTGGGCGCCGCCGACGCGGCGGCCACCACCGGCTTCTTGGCGGGCGCCCGGGCCGTCCTCTTGCGCTTGGCGGGCGCCGTGGCCGCCGCCTTCTTCTTCGCGCCGGCGGCAGTGGCCTTCTTCTCCTCGGCCTCGGCGAGCTTGAAGGAGGCCTTGACCTTGACGAGGCGGCCCTTGGCGGCGAAGTTGCGCAGCTGCACGGCCAGCACCTTGCGGTAGTTCGCCGGGAGCACGTCGTGGTGCTTCTCCCCCATGTGCTTGGCGATCGCGTACGGGCTCGACCCCGACTTGCCGTCCTGCGCCAGGATCGCCTCCTTGATCATCTGGTCCCGCAAAAAATCACTCGTTACAATCCTACTCATCGCCTCATGATCAAATCAAATTCAAGATGAAATTCATCTTTCGTTCGCTCACCTCGAAGTATGGCGGGTGGTGAGGCCCGGCGGACTTGGGCTTCCTCTTCCGCGGCTTCTTCTCGGCCTTGTTCCCCTGCTCCCCTTCATCCGCCTTCTTCTTCTCCTCGCCCTCCTCAGGCTTCGGCGTCTCATCCACCTTCGCCTCTCCCTCTTCCGGCTTCGGGGCCTCCTCCACCGGCGCCTCTTTCACCTCAACCACCTTTTCCGGCGCCGGCGCCGGCGCCTCCACGGCGACGGCCGGTGCAGCCTCCTCAGTCGCGGTCGCCATGAAACAGAGCCTCAGATCACTCTTCACTCTCCTCTGTGTGCTCGTTACTCAAAAGTAAGCGGAAAGTTCAGTGGCGTGAGGAGCAGCGGTTTGTGTCCCGCCATTTATACCCGCCGGTGGCGCGCCTCCATTGGCCAGACGCTGCCGCACGCGGATCGGGATCCTCGGGACGATGGATCCGGAGCGTCCACGTGGTGCGACGATGCGGGCGTGTGCCTTCTCGTCGCTTCTGGACTTGTTCAAGCTGCCGCGCGTGGAGGTTCGGACGCTTGGGAGTGTGTTTCTCCGGTGCCGATTTGGAGGCCGAATCGGGGGCGAAACAGTGGCGTCTGGTTTGGGGATTTGAGTTTGGATTCAAATTGGGAGTGTGATGGGTGTTAGGGATTTGGAATTTCGGCGAATGGTATTGATTCCAGGGAGAATTTTGACGGTTTGTGACATGGGGTGTGTTTTGTGTTTGTGTGGGGAACCGGGGATATTGGCTTGTTTTGGGCGCTTTCTGATGATTTGCACCGACGTTTGTGCTTCGCCCTAGAGCACAAGGAATAAGCAAGGACATCGGATGAGCGTAAACTTGGGGTACGCCGATCAACTACGTTCTTTTGACTGGGCTACGTGGACTTGGTATGTGATGGATTTCTTTTCTACTACATCGATAATTTGAAACTTTGGGTTTAATTGCTTTATATAGATTGTCATCTCCTTAGTTTTCCTTCTGGTACCACTTTTAATTTTCCCTTTTCAATCATCTCTGGGCGACTATGATTGTAAACATCATTATTTTGTTTTATTGAAAATGAGTGAATTTAGATGGGTAATGCCCATTGTAGTTTCTCTCAATAAGAAAACTTGGGCCCGATGCCGGTACTTGTGCTGTTCAGGACTAGTTTCTCTGCTGCTACAACATTAAGAAGTTACCCACTGCCCGAATTCGCAATAATTCTAGTCACATTACATTCTCATTTTGAACGAACGGAGAAAATACCTTCCTTTTTTTTTAGGGGGTCTTATTTTTGGATGGAGGTGCAGAGCCGAAGAGGAATGAGATGAAACGCGAATCAGAAGCAGGGCACGTCTTAATGGGCCCTAAAGAGCATGTTGTCAGAAGCCCGTTGCATTCCAGGAGGCCTCGCAGCACCTTCACAGGTGGGCCTACCACCATTCCGTCTTGTGATTGCGCAGCTGTATTCCAGGCCTCGCAGCACCTTCACAGGTGGGCCTACTACCATTCCTTTCCATGTTCTCGAGTTGCAGACTGGGCCAATTTAGCCGCAACGGCCACACACTTACACAGTCACACTGTAATTCTAACCAATTTAGTACTGTACACTTCTCGAGCTTCAAAGGATAAAACAGTAATTCTAACCAATCAGCCACACGATGGTTAATGCTCAAAGGGAACATATCAGGTGGAAACTAACCCCTCCGTGCAAACTATGGAAACTTCAATCTGAGCCACACGATGTTGATCCAAAGGGAGCGCTCAGAGGAGGTGAGAGGGTGATTTATAAGCTCAGGGGAGGTGGAAGGGCTGATTTGCAAAGTCGCTTTTGCAAGTCACCCCTCCCACCTCCCTTGAGCGTCCCCTTGGATCAACATCGTGTGGCTCAGATTGAAGTTTCTATAGTTTGCACGGAGGGGTTGGTTTTCATCTGATACGTTCCCTTTCTCAAAACATAAACCGGGAAATCAAAGGATCGCACCACTAAGCGTGCAACACGTGCTCCCATTTTGCAAACCGTAGAACACATAATTTATTGCGAATACAAAATGAACAGTTGCGAGTTAATATTCGAACAGATGGGCGAACGCAGAAACATTGTAATCTTGAGAAAAGTCCGCCATCGCAGAAACGTGTTCAGCGAGTTATCCGAAGAGACCGCGTCCACATGTGGACGGTGGACCACGAACCAGATATCATCCCAAACACGGCATCGACCGCGTCAACATTACGAATAGCAAACAAACAAGGGATGGAACAGATAGCAGGACAAAGAACAATGTAATTTTACTTCTAGTAACACCACGAATAGTCTTTCACAGCTTTGCCTCGTCGCAAAGCAAACCACAAAACACCAACAAACAGCTCAAAAGTCTTTGTAGCCTGTTTTTACACTAATTAAACCAACACCTATAACAGCTAATCAAGATCTAAACGCGGAGGCCAACCCGCAAGTTTAGGCCATATCTTCTGCCTTCATTCCCTGGGCACGCAGACGCAGATGCGGATGCGCCGGGGCTTACGCGCGCTCGCCGCGGATGCGGCGCGCAAGCTGGATGTCCTTCGGCATAATGGTGACGCGCTTGGCGTGGATGGCGCAGAGGTTGGTGTCCTCGAAGAGCCCGACGAGGTAGGCCTCGGCCGCCTCCTGGAGCGCCAGCACGGCGTGACTCTGGAACCGGAGGTCGGTCTTGAAGTCCTGCGCGATCTCGCGAACCAGGCGCTGGAACGGCAGCTTCCGGATCAACAGCTCCGTGCTCTTCTGGTACTTGCGGATCTCGCGGAGCGCCACCGTGCCGGGCCTGTAGCGGTGGGGCTTCTTCACGCCGCCGGTGGTCGGGGCCGACTTCCTCGCAGCCTGCACATCATCAAACCAAGCCGAGTCTTAGAACAAACCCTAATCGTCGCCGAAATCTCGCGAAATCAGAACGGATCGGAACGGAAGAACACGAGCGGGAAGGGAAGGGATACGAACCTTGGTGGCGAGCTGCTTGCGCGGGGCCTTGCCGCCGGTGGACTTGCGGGCGGTCTGCTTCGTACGGGCCATCTCCTCGAACTCGGCGGCTTCCTCTTTCTCTCTTCTCGAACGCGGCGGACTTGGGTGCAAAAGCTTTCGAAGGCGACCAGGCGGCTGGGGCTGAAAGTCGATTAGTGGTGAGATGGTAGGAGGTGGGGCGATATATATAGTCTGGGAAGGGGAGCGGGGTGCGTGGGCGGCTGGAGACGCGTGGACCGAGGCGGTTTCTTGTGACCGTTTGGGAAGTGGATTCGGGATGTGCGATGTGATCGGACGGCTCGTGCGCGCGCGGAGAAAGCACACGATCCGTGTGCGGTCGTTTCCGCGCTGCTGATTGGTGGAGAGGATGGGAGGCCTCGGATCGGTGACGTGGCGAAGCGTCGGGCCAGGACTGTCAGCGAGTACCAGGGGTCCGTACGTGTGGGCCGGGCTTTTGGACGAAACGCGGGATGCACCACACACTGGAGTCGGTTTGTTGTTCAGCAAGACCGTCACCGACTGGGCTTCTTGGTTGGGCCGTATTAGAATTTCAAATATATTAAAAACTATGGAAATTTGAACAACAATAGTTATGAAGAGCAATTGTATAGTATCGTACTGTGCTTGTTTGAAATAGATTTCGAATAGTACCAAGTACAAGTGGGTTTGAAGGAAAATTGGACTTCCTCTACCCACCCCACCATACACCCACACAACTTTTTGCTATTTGGCAATGAATTTGAAATCACAAACTTGTAAATCCAATGGATCACCAGGTCATCCAACCATTGTGTCTTTATATAGTTTGTCAAACCCACCATTTAAATGACCTAAGTGAATGTCTATCATTTCATATTGCACCTTTTTTATAGGTTGCTATAACAAAAGAAAATCCTGCACCAACTATACGACCCACACCACTTCTCTTCGTATTTAGAGCCTTGCACGCAAGTTTTAGAAGAAATATACCTAACAACATTTGTCGAATCTTATGAATAAGTATTTGGTTCAACCAAGGCTTTGATGATATTCTGCAATTGAATCACACCCTCTTTACTCTTTCATCATGACTTTTGAAGGATTTTGCCACCAGTTCACTTTGTTAGGGTGACAAGATTCACAAAATAATTGAATGGAAACAAGACCATGGGTCTGTGAGACACACGTAAACTTAATTCAGTAGTTCCTATGCTCACTCTATTGCAGGAGAAGAATGGATCATTTTTTTAACAAAATATTGGAAACATGTCTACGTACTCCATTCGTTATTAAATATATGACACCATTGAGTTTTTCTTTCGGCCTTCATGTTTGTATAATTTTGATCTGTTGTTATAATTTATTTTTCAAGGTGAATCTACACACGTGTTTTCATGTTTCTTAACAAAATAAAAACTATTGATGATCAACGTCTGGCAAACGTGACCAAATTTTGGTCAAAGCATGAAAACACGTTATACTTACTCCCTCCGTTCAACATTATAAGTCGTTTGACTTTTTTAACTTCAAGTTTGACCAATCGTTTTATTCAAAAAATTATGCAAAATATCATATTTTTTGTTGTGGCTTGCTTTATTAATATAAGTTCTTGGAGAATGACTTAATTTAACTATGTTTGCACAAATTTTTTGAATAAGACGAGCGGTCAAACTTTGAGATCAAAAAAGTCAAACGACTTATAATTTGGAACAGAGGGAGTAACAAAATAAGTATAATTTTGATCTGTTGTTATAATTTATTTTAGAGCGCATGGAGTATTTCTTTTTTTTTTCTAGGCTCCACCATTGCCTATACTGCTTAGGTATCGTTGGTCTAAGGTTGTTATAGCAAAGATCAACTTGAGCAGAGCGATCCTTTAAAGTTTAAACTCGATGTGCTCAGATTTGAAACATGTTTGCCGTATTTTATAATGTTTGCGTGACATTTCATCTGTCTATCGCGAAAAAAAAAAGAAATAGAACAATCGGTGGTATCATCATACCCATTTTCCAGTAGCAACACGTTTCTAAACGACGACACGCTCTGCTTCTATCGAGTTGCACGGAGATTCTGGACCGTATCGTGTTGGTTTATTGCTGAACGGCCGTGATTCCACCAGAACGATCCCGCGCACGGGAGCACCCACTCGTCACGCTCACGGCGGCGGCCGGCACCATCCTAGTCGCCGTGCGCCGCCTCCACCCCCAGCGCCCTTCACAGTGCACGGCTCACCGTCGTCCGCCTTCGCCCGGCCGCTGGAAATCCCAGTCGCCTCTGGTCGCCCGTGCTCCGATTCGTAGGCAGGCCAATCGGCCATGGCCATGACCAACCCCGACAGGCCGCGCCGCCGCCCTCCGCCGGACCCCGTCGCCGTGCTCCGCGGCCACCGAGCCGCCGTCAACGACGCCTGCTTCCACCCCTCCCTCCCGCTTCTCTTCTCTGGGTAAACTTCTCCACTTCCCAAGGCCTATACCCTAAACCCATTCCCCATCCCCCACACCAGCGTGCGGAAAAACCTTCGTCTAACGCCTGTGCTTTGTTGCTGCTCATCCAGCGCGGCCGACGGGGAGCTCAGGGCGTGGGACACCACCAGCCACCGCACAATCTCCTCTGTTTGGTAACTTATACACTAGCAGCTGTACGCAATGAGATAAAATTTTGGACATTCCATGTGACGGCGTGCAGTTTCGCAGGGCTCATGGCGGGTCTGCTGGGGTATATTCCGTTGCTGCTAGTGCTGGACTTGGGAATAAGATTATCAGGTGTGTGGATATAGAGGTAAATTGTGCCAGTAGCTGTTGCTTTGAGGTTGATCCAAAGTTGGCTTGTCCTATGGTTCTCTTGTACCAGGTTATCTGAAATATTTGCATTGTTGCTATCGCTAGAAACATGTAATGTAGCTATGTGGATGACAATTTAGCTGAATCAATACAAAAAATTGTTTGACGTGCAACTGCAGGTCATGGTTATGTAGAGTTGGAATTTTAACAAAGGCAAGATTTAACTTTGTATAACTGAGCAATCAATCTGATTCTGCATTAAGAGTCTTTTTGGGACAGAGGGATTATACTCTTCAGTGTGTTGTAGAATAAAGAAAGACGGGATGGACTTAGCACATATTTTGAATAAACTGTATCATCATTCCGATGATTTTTAATTTATAATTCTGTTTCTTGTCCTGGTGCAGTCAGGGCAGGGATGGAACTTGCAAATGCTGGGTGATTGAAGAAGCCGGGCTGTCGAGGTATGATTCCTTGATTATATGTATGCATTCTACTTGAAGTTTGAAAACAATTTGCGTGGGGTACAGTATGTAGGTTCAGACAATTCAAGTAAATCAAAAAAGAACACGCATATGCACGCATTGAGTGAGAAATTTTATAAAGATGACTTATAATCCAAATGCAGAATACCTGTCATTAGGTTTCAAGCAATCTGCTATTATCCCAATTGTGCTAATTATTGTATGCTGCAGGCCCTATAAATCAGAGCAGAAGTGTGATATTACTGCCAAATGCATAATGATACCGGGGCTCTTATTCTTTAATATGATTTCTCCTCCAAGGCTCCAACTACCATGCTTGTCAGATTACTACTGTTGCTTTTGCAGCAAAACTCACTGCAAGCCTCCATGCTATTACTTAGTTAAAAGCAAGATCTGAATAAATGTCCTGACTAGCTACTGTTATGTTTTGCGTAGGGTGGCCCCATAGTCTGCATAGGTGCCACCTAGGAACGTGACACTACTACTTGCCTAGCCGCATAGCTTGCCTAAGCCACCCTGGACAGCAGCCTGGGCCTAATCGTTGATTATGACATCCATCTAAAAACCGCAGTGTAAAATATATGAAAAGCTTCTTAATTTAGCAAAGCAATTTATATGATCAAGATCTATTTCTTCCTTGTAGTCTTACACTGTATGATCGGCGTAAATGTTTGCCTCCTAACTTTTTGTTGAGAGCCACCTAAGGACAAGTCATAGTGTGGTTCACAAGGGAATCTAGACCCTGGTGGGATAAGCAATTGTAGCAGGCTTTATTGTTCACGTGGGGTTTTCCTTGTACAAATCTTGGATGAATACATAATCAATATTCTTGCTTCTTGTAGGAGGCCCTTATTTACTGTCAAAACAAGTACGTACCATTTCTGCAAGATGTCACTGGTGAAGTCTCCTTCTCTTTCACATGCCCCACAATCTAGTTCAAGCTGCTCAACTAGTGATGTAGAGCCACAGAGGGCAATAATTGAAGAAAATACAGAATCACATGATGTAAATTCTACAGAAAGCATCAAAGGACATGGACAAGGTAATTTGCAACAATTTAGTCACTTCCGTATGGAAATTGCGTACGACATCTCTTTGTTGATTGTTTCCTCAATATTCACTTCACCATATTTTGGATTGGTTAGGCATTATCTATAATGGACAAAATTTGATGGCAATCGCTGGTCAAGAGTCATCCCTGGTTAGTCCTTGACTCCTTGTATAAAATTACTGTATTGTTACAAGATATTCAGCTCATCCAAGCATATAAAACGAGCTGTCGAAAAGGCGTCAACCTCTATGAACTTTGAACCTTTTGTCGTTACTTGTTTTCTTACCTTTATTTTCGTACTGTGACTAATATGGAAAACAAATGCACAGGTTGAGGTTTGGGACATCACAAGTGCAAGAAAGATGTTATGCTTGCCCCAAACATGTAATGCTAACACGACAGATCACCCTACTAAGCAAAAAGGTGCATTATCACCATTCAGTTGTAGCTGTTATCTCCCTTGACAAAATATTATTGCGCATTAATTATAGTATATTGATCAGGTTATGAACTGAGCCTCTCTTTGTTGAGCCTTCAAAGACTATACTATTAGAGCCTTGATAGCTGCATTAGTGTATATTTTTGTAGCCCCTTGGTTTCATAGTAATAAAACCTGCATTAGTGTAAATGTTTTTATGCCGGTTGCTGACATTATATCTTGGACATGGAAGATAGGATTTCCTGATTCTCCATATCCATATATGTATATTTATGTGACTTCAAAAAGGGGGTTATGACATAGTCTTATTTGTTAATGTAATATATAGCATATTCAAACACGGGCAACACATTTTATGCTTAGTCACATCTAGCAGAAAAAGGAAAATGTCAACTCATGTGAGTGTCCCGGAAACCTGTATTTTGCGATAGACCAACGTCTCAGGCTTCACTGGACTCAGGACCGAGACTATATATACATGGTTTAGGAACATAGGACGGATCCCCTATTTCCTTTATGAGACTAGAACATTGGTATAGGGTTCTGCATCTGCATGACTGGCTCAGAACTCTCTTTAAACTGTTTGCTGGTGATCACACTTACTGCTTATAATTTTTAAATAATCCACTAAAAGTTATTCTGTTGATTGTAGGACTATGTATGGCTGTACAAGCTTTCATCCCCTGTGAATCTGCCGGCTACGTAAATATTTTGTCAAGGTTAATATCCAGATCAAGCTTTTGCAAGCCTGATATGTCTCTTTCATTCTCTGGCCTCCATTCCAATGCTCCATTCTGATCTTCAAAATTTGAGGACTAAATATGGTATCTTTATCTCTATTCTAACCATTCAAATTATTCATTCCATTGTCGCTAGCTAAGTACTTGATTTGAATCTTGTCTTATGCTTCTAGGGTTAGCTACTACCACTTTAATATTTGATTTGCAACTTCTCCTTTCACTGCGTTTAACATTGTGTCTTTGATATTAACACAATTTTATTTTATGGATACCAGTTACGAAGACGGAAGCACACTTTGGTGGGATGTACGAAAGCCTGGATTGCCTTTGTCTTCAGTGAAATATCATTCAGAATCAGGTTTTGTGCTGTTCCTTCTCATTCTCAGTTTTATTGCTTTGTTCAACTCATATTTGTTCAATAAATTTTACATTTATCTTCCTTTGATAGTCTGGAACGATATATGATGTAATCTTATGCTTGTATTCAGCTTTATCCATTGCTATTGATGGGTTATGCAATGGTGGGATCTCAGGAGGCGCTGATAATAAAATAGTCATGTTCACTCTCAATCATTCGAAGGTGCGCCTTCCATTGTCTGTGTGAATCGATATCCTTGCGGGGCGTACTATGAGCAATGATCTTCCATTTGTTCTTGTTTGCCACATGCATGAATGTGTTCCTTGCAGGTTTCCTACATATATCTTTGTCACTGCAGCATTAGTAATTTTCTAACATATCGATGGGAAGTGCATGTAACTAAGAAATGATCATTGTATAGGAGAGACGTGTTTTGGAGCTAGCTGATTTGTATGAGTTAACTATTTTGTATCAAATGAACATGCAATTTTGTGCAATTTGCTTTCATGCAAGGTTCTTGAGTAGCAGCATATAGACCAAATTATTTGTACTTCTGTTGCCTTGTTGCTAGCCCGGTGATAAATCTCGACTTGATGATGTATTTTTATCTTGTTTCATGGGAATGCTTGCAATTGCACACAGTGAACCACAACTTTTCCGTTGCTTCATTGATGGCGTTGCCTTGATGTAATGACTGCTATATCTTTTTGGCTACAGGGTACATTTACTCTTAGGAAGGAAATAGAACTTGAGCGACCGGGCGTCGCTGGCACTGCAATTCGGCTAGACAATAAGATTGCGGCAACAGCTGGTTGGGATCACAGGTCCTTACCATTCTTGGCTTTTACAGTCCTATAGGGTTGGCTTATAAGCAATTTTTTAGTGGCTTTCCTTTATCAACTTGCTCAAATCAGTGGTTGCATCTTATCTGAAAGATGTGGAGAACTCTCTATTTGCTGGCTGTTCAAGTTAATCTTATTAATATTATGGTTCCATGCGATCATGGAAGCTACTGAAAGATGTGGAGAACTCTCTATAGTTATGTCTTGTGTTTTTTTTTGGCTTATGTTTGCAACATTTTAAGTCGATTGATATTTTGGTGGTTTTGCACAATTGCAGGATTCGAGTATATAACTACAATAAAGGAAATGCTCTGGCTGTTTTAAAGTATCACAGTGATTCGGTATGTGTTGCTAATTTTCTTTTCATGTTGCATTCAATTTATATGGGCTCTACCTCCTTCAGTTCAGTTAACTTCCTAAGTTGAAGGAATTTTGAAATTTCTACTTCTCATTTATCTGAATTCAAATGTGTCTTATACTTTTTCTTTGAGTGAGACTGGTATGTTCAGTTTCTCCTCCACATTAACAATGCCTATTTCTGCAGAACTGGTAGTAATTCTTATGCTTCTGTTCTGTTTGCAGTGCAATGCGGTGACCTTCGCATCTGACTGCAATTTGATGGCTTCGTGCTCAGCGGATACTACAGTTGCGTTGTGGGAGCTCTATCCCCCCAAAAGCTCCAAGCAAAGCTCACATCACAACGAGGGATGAGATCTCCTGTTAATTTAGTTTGGGCTTCAAGTGCCGTATTGCACCCATTTTGTTTTGTTTTTCCCCCAAAACAACAGTAATGTAGAAGTAGTGTATAGTAAGGGGACATGTGTACATTTCTGACTCACATTTTCAGTGGTACGAGCCTTAAACGTCGAGCATCTGCTAGATTGTGATTTGATGCCAAATTGCCAATGGCAAAGTGCCCGGAAGAGTTTAGGAAAATAACTGAGGCCTATTCCTCTACAAGTTGTAACCGTTGTTTGAGAAGGTCAGGCAGTCAACATAATCATCGAAACAAAACAAACCAGCACTCCGAGGGTATGTCATCTGTCCTGCGAAAACAAACCAGCATTCCGTTCCTTTTTATTTACTACACAGTGATTTCGCTCCATCCGAGTGCCAGACTTTTCTTTGGTTAGCCATCAAGGATAAATGTTGGACTGCTGACCGACTCACTCTGTATTATGCGATCAAGAGTAGGAGATAGTCCAACACCTTTTTCAGGGTGTTCGGCTGGAGGAAATTCCTCCGGCTGCTGCTGCTGCTACAGTCTACTTGTCTGCTACAGTGCGCGAATCCTCCGCTACAGTGTTCCTTCTCACAAAAAACTGCAACTGCATCCTCCAACCGAACACCCTCTTTGTCGGTTGTGTCTACGCTAGGGAATTTTGGCACAAGCTTCTTTCCTTCTTCGATCTGCAGAGCCTCGTGCTGGAGATAAATGAGGTGAACTTCACACAATGGTGGAGAAGGTCGTCTAGCAGGCGAGTAGCCAAGGCTAACAGAAAGGGCTTCAATACTTTGGTAATTCTTGGGGCTTGGGCCAACAAAGAAATGCGGGAGTATTCGAAGGCATCGCACAGTCGGTTCAAGTTGTAACAACTTGAAGCATGAAGCTCAGCTGTGGGCCTTCCCTGGCGCTCCGGGCCTCAAGGAACTCGGTCTCGGTCGGTTGCTAGGAAATTCCTGAGCACCCTGCTCTGTTCCATTGCAAGCACCTGAGCACCCTGCTCTGTCCATTGCAAGCAGAATATGTATTCCCGCAAAAAAGAAAAAAAAAGGAGCAGAAAATGTATGGGAAGGACTGGACCAACAAGAGGATTTCCGTATAGTACTTTGCTAGTCAGATTGTCACTTATGCATGAAGGTTTTGCCAGCAGGAAAGGTCGAAGTTTATTGCTCATAAAACACCCAGGAACACCCAAATATTCACCAGTTCTACCTGCATTGCCTTGCCCGCTAGCATATCCTTGTATTTGGAGAAGGTGACATGAAGGATAATTGATGATAGGCCATTCAATATTCTGTGACATGAAATTTCAAAAATGTTTATGGGGATAGTAGCATTGCACAGAAAGTCTGAAGCTGGTTAAGACAGTGAACTGGAGATATCTTTTGCATGTTCTGACACTTCACTAAAAATAATTCGGTCTATTTGTTTGTTAAGGGGGAAAAAAAAATCATGCTTCGCCAATGCACTGGCACAGATTCCATTTCCAGATGTTCCCATAGGAAATGCAACTTCATTAAACTATATCTTGAGGAAGACATTGTCTCCTTCAGTGTAAGGAAAAAAGGATGAGCTACTAGCTTTGGGTGTATTTTTTGAGTTATCATATGGGATATCATCTCCAGAATCTGTTGATGCATGATACTTTTGAATCTAACTTCCCCGACGCTGTCAGCCGGATCAAAGCAAAGCCAGTAAATAATGGCTCCAACACTGAGGTCATCTGGAAGCACATAATAGCCAATAGTGGGGTTCTTGAGGAGCAGATCCATCTCTTGAAACATGCATTGAGAATACCTTTTTCATTATCCCATCGCTGCAGCTGCAGCCCTGATCTGTCAGAGAAAAGCATGAAGATCCCAAGCATACAAGTGAGAATTTTCTGGACAGCCTTGCTCCTCTGGACCATAACAAAACAGAGAGAACTCTCCAGTACAGAATGAACCGGCCAAAAATGGCAAAACCAGAATTGGATGCCCACTCATGTTCCTTGGTAGGCCACAATTCAGAAAGCCGAAACATTTAGCAAAAACAATTAAAGAATACCTTGGTATGTCTCAACAGTGAAAACTTTGATACTGTGGATGTGTTCCTGGAATTACCCCAATAACAGAGTAAGCAAAACAAGCAAGGTACTTCTAAATCAAGAGAGTGGTTTGATTACATGATCCATTCTCATTTATTACTCAAGATGGTTCATCTGCCCTAAGTTTGCATATAACATGATAAACGATGTTCCTTCTATGGCTTATCTGACCTAACAAAAAAAAAAAAACATTTATCAAACTGAAAGTAAATGAAGCTTTACATATCAAGCAGGTCAACTAGAACATGTGCCAAAATTGCATTCAGTTGACGCGAACAAGCTGGTTTTTATATTTTAAAAAAATAATCATGTAGATCCAAGGTGGCAGGTGCATGCTTGAACAGATTAAAATCCATCATGTTTCATTCAGAAAAACATATGCCTAACTTTCCAGACATAACTTCAATCTCAATACCGACAAAAATGAAACCAGTTCTGTAAAACACCTCTGCCGACATCCTACAGCGAGAAAACGTTCACATCTAAGTGGCATTCTTGTAATTTAACACTAAATAAAGAAAACAAAAAGGATCAGGAACTGACTGGTTGTGCACAGACAATATTCCTTCTGACAAACAAAACTCAAGAGAGCTGTAAGGTTATATACAGCGTATCAACTGTGGCTGGCTCCCACAAGAATCTGATACTTTGCAGGGAGTAAGTTTATGTGTTGTTGGCATGTCCCTTCTGCTGAGAAGAGAGAGATCAGCAACTTAACGGTTAAAGCTTCAAGTGAGAACTTATGTTCATCAATTCTAGAAAGATAAGTACCCGCCCTCATTATTTCACCTTTCGCCAGTAACACCCTGACCACAAGATTTAGCAATTGAGAGTTGGGAGCACACCCATTCTTCTCCATTGATGACAAGATATTGTCTGCCTCTTCCAGCAATCCCTGTCTTATCAGATTTGTCGCCATTATACGGTAGGTATCTACAGAAGGAGCCATCCCATAGGCTGGGAGAGCAGCAAACAAATCCTTCGCATCTTTGATTTTTCTTGATTCAAACATTGAATAAAGCATCATATTAAAAGTTATGATATCAATCTTCACGTTTGTTGCACGTAATTTCTTGATAAGCATGATTGCCTCGCCAGAACAATTATTTCTACAAAGCCCAAAAAGAACAATGCTGTATGTTTCCGTGCCCACCGGAATTCCACTTTCAATCATTTCATTGAACTTTTCTTTTGCTGCACCTGTTCTCCCAGCCCGAAATAACCCATGCAATATGATGTTGTACATAATAGTTGTGGGCTTGACTCCCTTAAGCAACATTTCTCTGAAAAGATTCAATCCATCATCAATCCGTCCGTGTTTACAGTAGCCATTAATTAGTGTACCGTAAGATACAACATTAGGTTCCAGGCCAGCAGACACCATATCATCAAGTACTCTCAATGCTTCTTCCATCTTGTCAGCTAGGCAGTATCCATCCATCAGGTTATTAAACATAATATGATCAGGACGCAGACCAGTACTTACAATGAATTCGAATATGTCTTGTGCATCTACCACCCGTCCTTCTTTGCAAAGGCTGTTTATTAATGAACAGAAGAACGTAATGCCAGGATGCATATCTTTATTCATCATTTCACTAACCAATTCCTTGGCTTTCACCAAACAACCATGAGTACAAAAACCCTGAATAAGACATCGGTAAACAGTTACATCAGGTATGATTCCTTCATCAATCATCTCATTAAATATTTTGAGAGTGTCACCCATCCTACCGTTACGGCAAAGGGCAGCTATTACTGTTGAATATGTGACTACATCAGGTTTCACTCCTTGCTGCTTCATATCTTCAAAGAGACTCATAGCCTTGTCCAGCATACCACATTTCCCATATCCATTCATCAGTATATTGAAAATTCGGAGGTTAGGTACAACACCATCTCTGACCATCAAATTGAAGAAATGAGTCATCTCAACAAAGGATCCTTCAGTAGCATACCCCTGAAGCATAATAGTGTAGGACACGATATTAGGTTTTTGACCCTTCATAGCCATGGAGTCAAAAATCTCTCTGGCTTCTTTGCTCCTGCCATGCTTGCAAAGCGAAGTAATGATTGAGCTCCAAACAAAGACATCTGGCACGAAACCCTGACTTGTCATTTCTTTGAATACCCTAACCGCCTTCTTCCACTGGCCCAAAGTGGAATATCCATAGATCAAGCTACTGTATGTTCTCTTATTTGGCCTAGAACCTTTATCTACCATTTGTCGAAGGACCACCTCTGCATTGTCCATTGCCCCAACCTTGCACAATGCATGAATAATTGAGTTGTAAGTCACCACATTAGGTGGAACACCCTGTTGTATCATTTCGTAGAACAGATTACATGCCTTAGGGACATCACCCTCCTTAAAGAAACCGTGGATGACCGTGTTGTACGAAACCAACTTCCGCGCGTAGGCAGCTCCCTGTTGAGGCATCATCCGGAGTAACTCGAGCGCCTGCTGACTCCTCTTAGCATCGCATAAATTCTTCAGAAGTATCGAGTAGGAGATAATATCGACACCCAGTCCCGTCCTGAGGAGACGGCCGAAGAAGGCAAACGCTAGCTCTGGGCGCCGCGCGCGACGGCAGCAGTGCATGAGGATGTTGTAGGTGTAGACGGTGGGTCGTACGGCGCTCTCGGACATGCGCTTGAAGAGAGACACGGCGAGCGCAAGGCTGTCGCTGCAGGCGGCGGAAGGAGGAGCACGGGCCAGCTCGGCGAGAAGGCCATTCAGCGCGCGAGCTGAGTCGGGGTGGGCTCGGCGCAGCATTTCGTCGACCAGGTTGCGTGCGTCCTCCGGCCCGAGCGTCCCGGATCGAAGCCGCTCCTTGAATGCCTCCAAGGCTGCCCCGAATGACTGTGGCGGCCCGTGTGAGGAGACGCGGCTGGAGGTGGAGGCACCACTGCCGGCGGTGAAGGAGCGGAGGCGGGACATTGCCGTGGAGAAGACGAGCGAGAGCGGCTCGGTTGCGGGCGCCTCACTCAAGTCGGAAGATAAGCTGGGTCGCAGATAGGGGGATCTGCCGCATCTCAGCCGTCCATACTCTCCATGCTTCTCATGCTGGCTTGCCCGGTCCTCTTCTCCGAGCTTGATGGCGGCGGTTCGCCACCACGATGTCCGCTCCCAGCGTTGGGATGGATTAGCAATGCGTGTGCTTCCTCCGAGGGACAGCGAGGACGCGGCAGGCGTCGCGGTCGCCGGACGGGGAAGTCAGCGATGGGCGGCGGAAGCTGTGGGGAAGAGAGCCGGCGCCGTGGCTGCACAGCGTGCAAACTGCAAAACCAACTCCCGGTCTCCTGTCGACTCTAACAGAGATGAGCACCGAGCTACTTGCCTGTTCTGAAATCTGAATACCTTTCAGTTCAAAAAAAAGAAAAGAAAATCTGAATAGCTTCTGTCTCAGGCGTAATGCAAACATAAAGAGCTCACTTATGTACACGAAAAATTAGAGCGCCAGGTCATTGTTATGTCTGCAGATTGTGCATTTCTTCGTCACACGTCAGAAAAGGAAAAAAGAACATCAACAACCCTTGGCAAAATCGTTATCTACAGTTATAGATTATACAGCCTGTTCGTCTGGCTGCTTTGCAGCAACTACAGTGTTTCAGTTATTTCTTCAGCAGCTGCTACAGTGTTCCTAGCAGCCGCTACAGTTTTCGCAGTTATTTCTTCAGCAGCCGCAGCTGCAGCGCAGCCTGCCGAACAGCCTGATAGTGATCAACTCCTATAGAAACACAAAATATCTCGACAGCTGCTATACTAACAAACTAGTTACAGGCTTACGGCTTTGAACTTTCATGTCAGGCTTGTTAGAATGTTCTTCAGTATAGAAAATAATGTCAGTCTTTTTTAGCTCTTTTGAAAGTAATAGAATTGCCCACGAGTCCATGGGCTTGACGATAAATTCCATCTGAGATCGCATGGATCTCTACATGTTCAATAGCCTGGACATTAATATTCAGAAACCTATCACCGCAGAATCTGGGATGCGAGCTGTGACAAGTTAAACTCATGCTTGACAAGCTGTGGTGCAAGCACAACAAACGACTGTGGGAATGGCTGAGGAACTAGTTTCTGGTTGCGGAAAGTAACAGCGTTAACTTCAGCTTGTTCATGCTGGCCTTCTTTGATCGTGTCCACTTTGTCACTGTAATGGTTTCAGGTTCTGCAAATTAGAAAGCCATCTGTCATGCTAATGTTCATGATATCTTCTTCACGTCACAATTGAATTGATGCAAATTTGAAGGTACGAACAGTGGGTTTGAGAATAATGTAAGATATCCATGTTCTTAGCACAGCTTGACAGTAGAGGTTTACTCAGCACCAAACTATGGAAAATAAATTTAAGCTTGCTGGCTTAATCTAAAATCATGTGATATGAATGCAGGAAGTTTCAAAATTCCAAAGATCATCGCCCTTCAAATTTTCCTGATTTCAATGAGACATGTATGTACATCTTTATTCTAGTAACAGATATGTACTCCATTGATAAGAGGGTATGCAAAAATGTGACAAGTCACTAAGCTTAGGAATAGTCGCGATGCTTCGCTGACAAATAGGATTGAAAATATTTGACAATCAACCTACTCAACCAGCAAGTTTTACTCAATCTCATTCATTGCACTCAGCCTTCCGTCGCCATTTGCATGGATTTGGAAGTCCAAATGCACAAAAAGAGTCGAAGTTTTCACGTGGCTTCATCATGGACAGCCAAACCACAAGGAATATCCTCAAAAGAAAAAACTGTCCAGTGCACGATAACAACTACAACTGATGAATAGAAGACGGCCTTTCAGCACCAACAACAGTCGGGCTCTGCTCAACATTCACTGGCAGACTCTGTGTCGTGTGACTCCAATGAAGTGGAGACGGGCTTTCAGCACCAAGTGTTGGCCTCGACTCAACATACACTGACAGACGCATGGAAATTTTTCAGATGATGCAAAGAAAAACTTCATCAATCCAATCTTCATGGATATCTTCATCTTGGCATCTGATCTTGGCATATTTGAAAGCAGAGGAACGGGCTGATTTTTAAAGGACGTGTGCCCACAGCAGCGACTAGGTGGAAAGCCTTTGCAGAGGAAGTAGAACTTCAAGTACATATATAGAACCAAATAATCAGTTAGAGACGCTATACTTTCTTGGCTTGACTCTTTGGTCTTGCCTTTTGTTTCCTGAAGGTCGTGTACATTCAGCCCTATTGTTTAGTTCTCTCTTTTTAAATGATCTCTCATAGTTAGTTTTTGTACAGTTTGGTTTACCTTTTATTAATAATAATTTGCAATGGTTGTACTGTTTTCGCTTAAAAAAAATCTGACAATCCTTAAAATTTGATTAGAGAGTTGTTGTTTAGTCTAGATCATTCACCATCAGCAAAAGCCTAAAATAACCTTGACCTCCATGTACAACATTGATCATGTCTCTTCCATTCCAAACAGCAGCTCACTCTCTCACTTAGAGTGAGAGATCACAGCAAATGTCTGCACATTATACACTTCTTCCATGCAGTTCCCGAAAAGGGCAAAAAGCATCCCCATAAATCATCATCTACATTTACAGCCAACTGTCATGGACTCCGTCTGAAAAGGTAGTAGTAGCAAAATAACAATGATTTACGATTGTCTTGTTTACCTAGGCCTAGGTGGCTAGGTCTTGTCCACTTTGGCACTCTAATAATTCGAAGCAGAGTAGAATGCTTTTTCATGCCCGCTCTTGCCTGCAGCAATCGAAGAGGTCCATTTGTTGAGGTTCCAACTATGGGCGATAAATAAATAAAGGGATTATTGCGTTTCTATCCCACTTTACGATTTTTACCTCTGGTTTTTCAAATTGAAGCGTGACTTTGCCCGAGATTGCGAATTTACCCCTAATAGGGGTAAACTTTGTCTTCGTTTTGAAATTCCTGGGGTAAAATTGCAAACCTTACATTCTAGAGGTAAAATCACAATTGGAAGGCAAAGCATGGGTAAAAACGCAATAGCCCCATAAATAAAATGCTCATGGAATGTAACAAAATTAAGTTAGTAGCATAATTTACCTTTAGAGATTCATCCACTTCAAACTACAGAAAACAAGCGAGGCTTAATCTTTAATGCAATCATGTAATGCAAATGCAGATTTTTTTAAATTTGTACAGGTTATGGTCGTTCAAATTTTCTGATACATAAGACCTGAATATGCTAAATCTTGCATTTGGATTACACGATATATTATGTATAGCAAAGGCAGTTCATAGATGATTCATTCTTCATGCAACAAAAAACCAACAGTATAGAAACACATCTAACATAGACTAAGTCATTCCGGCATTGACCATAGCTCTTCTCTTTTTTTTTCTCGAACATGCAGGAGAGCTACGTATCATTATATTAAAGAAGAAATAGAGGGTAAAGAACCCTTACAACACACTCACACGCCTGGTTCTCTTTAGCTTACATTCGCGCCCGTTTTTACATTAAAATGACCTCGACCTAGACGTTCATACCTCCTCCACTCCCTGGGCAGTGAGGTATGAGATACCTCGTGCCCCTGCCATGCTCCATAGCTGCATTTCCTCAGTAACAGCAGCTAGAGCACCTGCTGCATTTGGTGAAATTCCATCAAAGACACACCTGTTCCGGTGTTTCCAAAAAATCCATGCTCCAAGGATGATCAGAGAATTAAGGCCCGGTCTGGCCTGGACACCTACTGCAGCTGCCGCTCTTTCCCATCAGTCGTCAAAGGATGGATCAGCTGGTTGAGGTGCAATAGCATGCAACCCTACCCGGCTGAACAGCTGAAACCAGAATTGACGCGTGAAAACGCACATTGTTTCTCCCTCCTGATCACAAAGCACGCAACGGGCAGGGTGTTGCAGTCCGCGTCGGGCAAGCCTATCTGCCGTCCAACATCGATCATGTGCCGCAAGCCAAAGGAAAAAATTGGCACTTGCCGGGTGCCCACGATTTCCATAATCTCTCCTCCGGCCTGAAAAGAACGGTTCCTTAGAACATCCCTTCGTAAGCCGATTTTACCGAGTATTTTCCCGTTCACGAGAGCCGCCAAATATGGACGTCCTCCACCCCTGGCTGTAGCACCACCTCCAACAAGATGTCAAAGAGTTGCACATACTCATACCGAGCGTCAAGAGACAATGCTCGTCCCCATATGTCATTGATCCATGATTGATTGTTGAAGGCTTCTTGTACTGTGACTTTGTTGACTCGTTGCTTGGAGATACGAGCATAGAGCAAAGGTGCTAGGTCTGACCATGCAGCCAACGGTCCTTCCAAAATAACGTGCTTGATCCAGATCCATTCATGGATCAAGCACGTTAATTTTGGAACTGGCATGGAGAAGAAACCATGGCTCTTCTCCTTTAATATATCGACTCCATCACCACCACTGGCGGCAAGCTGAAAAAAGAAAATATGTTTAGCTTCCTTGCTTCTTTCGTCCTTGCAAAGTGAAGTGACTAAAATGTACCAAAGAATAAGATTCTAAAAGAGGCATGTGCTAGCGCTTGCCATTTCTCATATGAATGAATTAGAATATTGTGACAGCTAAAGGCTTCCACTCTCGTAATGATTCAGCCACATTAAATGTATTCTCTTTTTGAAAACCTCTATACGTGTTTACTGCAACACAAGAAAGGCCTTGTGTTTAGCAGAAAAATTAAAGAATACCTTGCTATAAAACTATCGTGGATATCTAAACAGTGAAAACTTTGATACTGTGGACATGTGTTCATGGAATTACCCCAAAAACAGAGAGCAAGAAAAACAAGAATTACCCCAAAAAAGAGAGCAGGAAAAACAAGCTAAGGTACTTCTAAATCAAGAGAGTGATTTGATTACTTGATCCATTATTGATTATTACTCAAGGTGGTTTATCTGCCCCAAGTTTGCATATAGCATAACAAAATATGTTCCTTCTATAGCTTTTCTGACCTAACAAAAAAAAAATACATTTATCAAACCGAAAGTAAATGAAGCTTTACATATCAAGCAGGTCAACTAGAACATGTGCCAAAATTGCACTCAGCTGAAGCGAACTAGCTGTATTTATAAAAAAATCATGTAGATCCAAGGTGGTAGGTGCATGCTTGAACAGATTACAATCCATCATGTTTCATTCGAAAAAACATATGCCTAGACATAAGTTTTATCTCAATATCTCACATCCATAAAAATGAAACCAGTTCCGTAAAACACCTGTGCCGACATCCTACAGTGAGAAAACGTTCACTTCTAATTGGCATTCTTGTATTTAACAAAAAATAAACAAAACAAAAAGGATCAGGAACTGACTGGTTGTGTGCAGACAATATTCCTTCTGACAACCAAAACTCGGGAGAGCTGTAAGGTTATATACAGCGTATCAACTGTGGCTGGCTCCCACAAGAATCTGATATCTTGCAGGGAGTAAGTTTATATGTTGTTGGCATGTCCCTTCTGCTGAGAAGAGAGAGATCAGCAACTTAACGGTTAAAGCTTCAAGTGAGAACTTCTCTTCATCAATTCTAGAAAGATAACTTCCCGCCCTCATTATTTCCCTTTTCCCCAGTAACACCCTGACCACAAGATTTAGCAGTCGAGAGTTGGGAGCACACCCATTCTTCTCCATTGATGAGAAGATATTGTCTGCTTCTTCGAGCAATCCTTGTCCTATCAGATTTATCACCATGATCCGGTAGGTATCAGCAGAAGGGACCATCCCATAGGCTGGGAGAGCAGCAAACAAATCCTTCGCATCTTCGATTTTTCTTGATTCAAACATTGAATAAAGCATACTATTAAAAGTTACGATATCAATCTTCACATTTGTTTCATGTAACTTCTTGGTAATCATGAATGCCTCGTCAGAGCAATTATTTTTACAAAGCCCAAAAAGAACAATGCTGTATGTTTCAGTGCCCACCGGTATTCCACTTTCAATCATTTCATTGAACTTTTCTTTTGCCGCACCAATTCTCCCAGCCTGTAATAACCCATGCAATATGATGTTGTACGTAATAGTTGTGGGCTTGACTCCCTTAAGCAACATGTCTCTGAAAAGATTCAATCCATCATCAATCCGTCCATGTTTACAGTAGCCATTAACTAATGTATTGTAAGCTACATCATCAGGTTCCAAGCCAGAAGACACCATATCATCAAATACTCTCAATGCTTCTTTCATCTTGTCAACTAGGCAGTATCCATCCATCAGCATACTAAACATACTACGATCAGGATGCAGACCAGTACTTACAATGAATTCGAATATGTCTTGTGCATCTACCACCCGTCCTTCTTTGCAAAGGCTGTTTATTATTGAACTGAAGAACGTAATGCCAGGATGCATACCTTTATTCATCATTTCACTAACCAATTCCTTGGCTTTCACCAAACAACCATGAGTACAAAAACCCTTAATAAGACAGTGGTAAACAGCTACATCGGGTATGATTCCTTCATCAATCATCTCATTAAATATTATGAGAGCGTCACCCATCCTACCCTTACGGCAAAGTGCTTCTATTACTGTTGAATATGTGACCACATCAGGTTTCACTCCTTGCTGCCTCATTTCTTTGAAGATATCCATAGCCTTGTCCAGCATGCCACAGTTCCCATATCCATTTGTCAGTATATTGAAAATTTGCTGGTCAGGTACAACACCATTTCTGACCATCAAACTGAAGAAACGAGTCATCTCAACAAAGGATCCTTCAGCGGCGTACCCCTGAAGCATAATACGGTAGGACACGATATCGGGTTTTTGACCCTTCATAGCCATGGAATCGAAAATCTCTCTAGCTTCTTTGCTTCTGCCATGCTTGCAAAGCGAAGTAATGCACGAGTTCCAAGTAACAACATCTGGCACGAAACCCTGACTCGTCATTTCTTTGAACACCTTAACGGCCTTCTTCCATTGGCCCCAAGTGGAATATCCATGGATCAAGTAAGCGTATGTTCTGTTATCTGGCCTGGAACCTTTATCTACCATTTGTCGAAGGACCACCTCTGCATTGTCCATTGCCCCGACCTTGCACAATGCATAAATAACTGAGTTGTAAGTCACCACATCAGGTGGAATACCTTGTTGTATCATTTCGTAGAACAGACCGCATGCATTAGGGACATCACCCTCCTTAAAGAAACCGTGGATGACTGTGGTGTACGAAACCAAATTTGGCGAGTAGGCAGCTCCCTGTTGAGGCATCATCCGGAGTAACTCGAGCGCCTGCTGACTCCTCTTAGCATCGCATAAATTCTTCAGAAGTATCGAGTAGGAGATAATATCGACACCCAATCCCGTCCTGAGGAGACGGCCGAAGAAGGCAAAGGCTAGCTCTGGGCGCCGCGCGCGACGGCAGCAGTCCATGAGGATGTTGTAGGTGTGTACCGTGGGTCGTACGGCGCTCTCGGACATGCGCTTGAAGAGAGACACGGCGAGCGCAGGGCCGTCGCTGCCGCCGGCGGGCGGAGGAGCACGGGCCAGCTCGGCGAGAAGGCCATTCAGCGCGCGAGCTGAGTCGGGGTGGGCTCGGCGCAGCATTTCGTCGAACAGGTTGCGTGCGTCCTCCGGCCCGAGCGTCCCGGATCGAAGCCGCTCCTTGAATGCCTCCAGTGCTGCGCCGAATGACTGCCGCGGCCCGCGTGAGGAGGCGTGGCTGGAGGTGGTGGCACCACCGCCGGCGGCGGAGGAGCAGAGGCGGAGGCGGGACATTGCCATGGGGCAGACGAGCGGCTTGGTTGGTCCTCCTCACTCAAGGCGGGACATACTAGCTGGCGCAAACACGGAGGACGCCGGTGCCAGAACAAAGGAAGAAAATGAGGGCTGGAGCAAATTCAGGGATGAGAGCACCGAGCAGCTGTTCTGAGTCGGCAGGCATTTTATCACTGTTGTTTTTTAAATAACCATTTTTACTGCTGTTATTGTATCACTGTGAGAGCTTGTATTGTATCACTGTTGTTTTTTAACAACCATTTTTACTGCTGCTATGAAGGCGTCACCAGCTTGTCCAGACAGAGTTTCTGATTATGTGGATTAAGTGTGGTTGTGATCCCAGAATGAGCTTGCAAGCACCATGGAAATCCTATAGGCAATTTTCAGAAATTTGTGCATGCCGGAATCCGATAAAACTAATAATAAATTCGAACAATGCTAGAACTAATAAATAATAATAAAGCAACCCCGAGAGAGAGTCTCTCCACCCCGACCCGTTTTCCCCAAGCTACAGTAGAGAGCGGCGGTTGGGTGGCGAGTGAGTCTCCGGCGGCGATTTCGCCGGCTCTCCCTCGCCTCCGGCGGCCGTTTCGGCGCCGGAGGGACGGGAGAACCAGTGAATCGCCGTCTGGAGTTGGTTCTAGCTTCTGGTGGGCTTCTTTAAGGGCCATTAGGGTTAGGTTTCCACCGTTTTCCATGTTGGAGGCGGTTGGTTTTGGTGTCTCTTCGGGCGAATCTGGAGGCGGAGGAGTCGGCGACGGCTGCGACGTCTCCGGTGACGCTTTGTGTAGAGTTTGGTGTCCAGCTGGCGGCGGCGAGGTGGTGGCGTCGACGTCGGCGTGGAATAAGTCCTTCCGAGTTCTTCCTCACCCTGTCGGCGCTTCACTCCGGTGCCGCCGGCGAGCTCGTGAAGGTGGGGATCCCGGTGGGATACCCCTGTACAGGAGTCCTCGTTTGCCTTGCCTTTCCGGTGCTGGTGCTCTCCTGGCGTCGGCGTTGACATCGACGACGGTAATCTCTTCTTCTTCTCCTTTCGTGTTGATGGCGGCCGGTGGTCTTTCAGCTATGGCGCATGGGTTCGGGAAGAGGTCCGAGCTCTGTCTTGTGCGGCTTGTCCAATGTTTGGAGCTGTCGACGGTGGAGGAGGGAGGAGGCCGGCGGTCTCCGGCGAGGTGCGCTGGCATCCGGAAAGTTCGAGGTGAATCTCGGTGGAAGGGGTTGTTTTCAATTAGCAGTGTTCCCAGGGTGTTCTCTGTAATTTTCCTTGGTTGTACTGTTCATCTTTATATAATCCCTTTTCACTCGCAAAAAAAAATAATAAAGCAACCCCATCTGAGTAGTAGAACTTGGCGATGATGCTTTGAGTCTTTGACTCGTGTGTTCACTTTGTTAATAGTACCCTGAGGGAACACAGAGTGAGCCTTCGACATGGTTGTTATCACCCGGAACATTGGCACAACAAGATCAGCAGCATGTGACAATGTTCAGGTCATTTCGTCTATACTCGTAAATATACACTATTGGATACAAACTCAAAAAGCATCACATACGAGTTCGGAGTTCCCAAACAACTACTGTAGTACGAGGAAGGCACGTCAGGTTCTGCAGAAACTGAAGGCTACGTTTACGAAGCTGCCGTGAAAAAAAAAATTACGTACCAGGAAATACTCTTGATGATGCCATCTGAGACTACCCGCACTGGGCTCCGCCAAGCCGTCCTGCAGGAGGATTTAGCGTACTGAGGCGCTGCAGCGGCGAACGCTACGACTCCTGTAAACGTTGCGGACCGCCCAGCTTCCGCCAAATACAGCGTGCGTACGGACGTCCGCCAAATGAAGCCCGCGTTGGCCGGGAGCAGGAGGGAGAGGGGAAAGGCGAGAGAGTGGCGGGCCCTACTGTTTCAACGAACTAAAAAAATCACAAACCACAAAACCAAATCAAATTCCGATTACACCATTAAATTCGTTTCAATAAATCCTTCAAAACAAGATCTCAGATGGATATATTTTGATAAAATTATAAGTGGACCCCACTGATGGTAGTTGGAGATGGTTGAATAAAATATTAGGTAGTTGATATAGAGGATGGATATAGAGTATGAACGGGTGCGGAAAAAACTGGATATAGAGGAGAGAATCTTGATGACCAGGACAGAATATTCCTTTAGAAGAACGAAATAGAGTAACACGAGTGCGGAGAGCCTGAAATCAGCTCGTATGAGCGATTTGTTTCTTTTTCGTTTCTGAAAAAGATCTACATTGACAACCATAGCATCTCTCGATAATCTGTGCCAAGAACAAAACAGACAAGAGGAGTGTTCGGATCCAGGCCTAAATTTTAGAGGAGTCACATCAAAGAGAATCTTGCCATTTAGAAATACTAAACAAAGTCAAATTATAAAACTAATTTCAGACCCCTCGTCTAATTCAAGAGACGAATATAACGAGGGTAATTAAGCGACGATTAGAAGATAGTTACTGTAGCATCACTGTAGTAAAATATAGATTAATTAAGTTCATTAGATTCGTCTCCCAAATTAGCACCTATCTGTCAATAAGGTTTTGTCATTAAACTAATTAAAATATGTCTAAATGTGAAGATTTTTTTTGATGTGACAGGCCTAAAATTTAGAGGGAAGGAAACGAACAGAGCCCAGAGCAGATGAGAAGATTCAGGCCCAAACGCAGGGCAACTGACATGCCAATTTCAGACAAGCAGGGACATGCTTCTGTTTAAGCAGGGGAACGATAGTCTGGCAGATTGGAGAGGAACAGTTTGACAAATTGAAAAGACTCGTTGATGTCAGTTTCTGCAGCTTAATTTTCCAGCATTGAGGGTGTTTGGTTGGAGGATGCAGTTGCAGTTACAGTTTTTTGTGAAAGGGAACACTGTAGCGGAGGATTCGCGCACTGTAGCAGACAAGTAGACTGTAGCAGCAGCAGCAGCAGCAGCCGGAGGAATTTCCTCCAGCCGAACACCCTGATTGTCAAGCTGTGGTAGCATATCTGGCCATCGTGTAAGTGGAGATACCATCTCCGTCAGTAAAGTGAAAGTCATCTTCACCGTGTCCTCTGTAGCCAGCAGCATTCTGAACCAGTGAGCACCTCCTCTGTCATGGCCACTTGGCCATTGTCCATGGATCGCAAGGGGCCAGACCTCCTCGCCGTTCAATCCGATTTGCCGCGAGCGCCTCTTCTGCCCACGGATCAATCTCGTCGTCTTCAGGCGCCGCTGTACTCCTCGTCGTCACGTGCGACGGACGCCGGCGTCAAGCTTGGGGTCGTCACGGCCCCCTTCGTCAGACCTCGCCATCGTCCGTCTAGATGGCCCCCGGCGACATCACCGACATGCGGAGGACACATGGAAGCGCGGCATCGAGTTTACGGTGCTGCTCCGCGACTACCGCCGCCTTCCTTGTCTCTCGCCGCGCCGGCGAGATCTCTGCTTGCGCAGGAGCGAGGCCGCGATCCAAATGTTTTCAAAAAACACCCCGAACTGGATCGCGACTAATAATCGCGATCCAAACTTTTGTGAAAACCCCCCTAAGTTGGGTCGTGATTATTCGTCGCGATCCATTTTAGGAGGTTTTGTGCAAATTTTGGATCGCGATTATTAGTCGCAATCCAAGTTTTTGCAGTTTTTGCAGAAACCCCCCTAAATCGGCGACAGCGGATGGTGACGAGGTTGACGCCGACAGAAATGGTGCCGAAGGCCAGTCCCCGAGGTGCCTCGGTGATCTCCGATGGCCGCGGAGGACATATTTAGGGCCAGGAGGCACCCATCGCCCAGAAGGAAGACCCTGTCGCACGAGGGAGTTGGGAGGAGGAAGTGGATCGAGACGCCGTCCCGGCCTCGACAGGCGGGGGGCACCGACGGGGCCCTGGTGCCGGCGAACGACGCTCACACAGGAACGCCACGGCCGGAGCCCGGGTAGCTCTCCAGAAGCTATACGCGTCCCCGGCGTCGGCGGAGCCGATTCCCTTCATACTGCTCTGCGATCAAAGGGCTGATTGGTTGGGTGTACCAGCCCCGACCAGGCCCTGTGCGTGCAGACACGGATTGATTGGTTGAGTGTACTAGCTCTAGCCAGGCTTCACTCATATAAATACGGTTGATTGGTTGTCTGTATGGATAGGCTGAACTTGTCCCGCACGATAGCTCTGGCAAAAAGCAGCCTCAGCCAGGCTCCGGGAAACGAAACTGAAATTCGTTTCTCTCCCGGACCAGGCCCGTGCGCTGCAGGCCAGCCGGATGCTGGCTCTTCAGATGCGAGCCAGGCAGCATTCAAACGACAACCAATCACGCCCCAAATGAAAGCGGAGAAGTTCTTGCTGCGTGGTGCTTGGTCCACACCTGGTTCATGCGGTTCAACGTTCACGTTAGCATCAACTGTCTGATCGAGCATTCACGTGTCGTCGCAAATGGATCGCTTCGTTGGATCTTTCGATCTCCCCTGCTTGCTTTGCTTCGCAGGGCCAGCTCTGACCTCTGAATTAGGTTGTTGTCAGGTGACTTGTCTCCCACCTTGGTAAGTGGTGAATGCCATCGAGATTCTAGTTTCTACATGTGGCGACGAGCATGGAGTGGACCACTAGCCGTTCCGGCACCTCTCTTCTGCTCAGCGCGTCGGCCGGCCGCGACTCTGCTCCGGCGACTCTGCTCCCACAGCTTCGTCGTTCCAGTTGGACTTGGGCTCTCCCGCTGCCGTCCTTGCCTGGGCCTAAACCCATCAGTCCCTCCTCACTCCACCACCAGCCCACCACGCCGCGACATGGATGAACTTTGCAGACGTTGCAATTCGCCATCTCTTAGTGTCCGTTTGAATGTAGACATTGGAGGCCTTGGAATTGAATTGGGTTCAATACTAAATCAGCCTATGCATTGAAATGAGCTCAATCCCAATTGCGATTGTTTGGATGTAGATGGAATTGAAGGCTAGAATTCAACTCAAAGGCTGCATCTGGCGATGGAACTCAACAACATGATGGAATATTCGTGTTCTTGTTCCACCATTGTGTGACGTCCCGCCTCCACGAGGCCGGGCCCGCACGCCTGGCAGCTCTCTAGGATCTCAAGACTGTCCCCACAGACCAACACACGTCTTTTCTGCGCACTTTGTCCTCACTCGTGCGCACCCGGAAGGACTTCCCGGTCGGTCACCCATCCCGAAATTGCTCCGGACCAAGCACGCTTAACCCCGGAGTTCTTCGAGATGAGCTTCCAGAAAAGAAGTTGCAACTGTTGGTATGAGTATTCTTATCAATCCTATTAAGCCCTGGGCCAGGATGTTACATTCTCACCCCCTTAGGAGATCGACGTCCTCGTCGATCAACCCCAGGCCAGGAACTTCCTCTCTTGGCCACGTCCGTGCGTCCAGTGCCAGCGCATGTGCCATGCTGTGTGACCACTTGGGCCCACACCAGCCATGCACACCATGCCTGCGCAACTGCGCCCACACGCGCCCGTGAAACCGCGAGAGTCGGCTCTGATACCACTTGTGACGTCCCGCCTCCACGAGGCCGGGCCCGCACGCCTGGCAGCTCTCTAGGATCTCAAGACTGTCCCCACAGACCAACACACGTCTTTTCTGCGCACTTTGTCCTCACTCGTGCACACCCGGGAAGGACTTCCCGGTCGGTCACCCATCCCGAAATTGCTCCGGACCAAGCACGCTTAACCCCGGAGTTCTTTCGAGATGAGCTTCCGGAAAAGAAGTTGCAACTGTTGGTATGAGTATTCTTATCAATCCTATTAAGCCCTGGGCCAGGATGTTACACATTGCGCTGCAAATTTGATCTAGTTTTTTAAAAACTATTTTTGTTTTACTTTTTTTTTTCAAATTTTTAATTTTTTTTAAATTTTGAATTCGAAATCTGGACCGGTTTTTTTATTTTTCCGGTAACCGGTCCGGTTACCGACGGTTTTGCAATCATATTTTTGTTTTAATTTTTTTAATTTTTTACTTTTGATTTCAGAAACCGGACCGGACCAATTTTTTCGGTAACCAGTCCGATTACCAACGGTTTTGCAATCATATTTTTGTTTCAATTTTTTTTGAATTTTTAGTTCGAAAACCGGCAATCCGTGATGAAGACGCTCCAATGCCACTGAATTCAGAGGGTCGGGCCTCTGAATTGTGGACAGAGCAACTCAGTTATGTTTCAATGCCATTGAATTAGGTCTCCAATGCCAATTCTTAATTTTGGCGACATCCAAACACTAAAATTGGCTGAGCCCAATACCAATTTCTAATTCCAGCTCTCAATTCCAACATCCAAACGCTACATTAGTCATAATCGCATCAGCGACACCGACACACTGGGTTACTGAGCATAATCTTAACCGGGTTAAGTTATTCACAACTTGAAAATTACTATTACCTTTATCCAACAGAAATAACTATTACCACGTGTGATTGCGTATTCGCATTCGTTAACATCATTCGTCAGCCACCACACAATATTTTCTCTGCTCTTCACCAAATAACCGTTGCAACATGCATGCCTTTTGAGCCAGTAATCTTTGGGAAGCACCCGTGATACTTTTTTGCCCACTTGGACTCGATTTTTTGTTTCAGTGTCTAGGTACATGGGTGTGTCTAGATACAGGTGTGCAGAGTCAAGCCACCAAAAAAATCACATCTACTCGTAGCAGAGCTGCACAGTAATATGACTGAGAAGGTCGTTGAACAGATTACATTATCTTCTCCGGCTCAACTGGGGAAAATGAGATCCCCTGCTACAGTACTTGGCAAGGCGAAAAGGGGCGACGAGCCAAATCCGGCGGTGAGTCCGTCGGATCTCGCCTTCTGGCGGCCGCTCCGGCGCCGGGGATGGCGGGATCCGGCGGATCGCTGGCCGGTCTTTGTGTATACCCTAGGTAGTATAGGTTAGCTTAAGTTTGCTTAGTTTCCTCGACGACGGATCCATGGCTCCGGCGGCGGCTTTTGATGTCCGCACCTTCTTGCTGTGAGGCCGTCGGCGCGACGGCCCTCGCGGAGGAAGGTTTGCGTTTTTTGCTGGCCCGACCTTCTTCTCCGGCGGTGTCCCCTCCGGCGTGAAGAGCTGCGGTCTTCTTCTCCTCCGACCTCCTTCCGCCGATGGCGTCGTCGTCGACTGTGGAGGCGTCGTGAGGTTAGTTTGCCCCATCCTTACGAAGGGCTGGTGGCTCTTTTCTGTCCCTCGTGTGGACTGCGGCTTCCGGCCGTCGGCTTCCTTGCTGGCGGTGGAGTTTTCGCCATCGGGCGAGCTTCATGGTGGTGTGTGTCGTGGCACGTCGGTGTTTGCGGTGGCGGCGCCGTGTCCGTGGAATAATTTCCCAAGCTTCCTCCGTATTGACGGCGACTCGCTCTCCATCGCTGTTGATGAGCTTTGGGATCCTGTTTGGGGAGCTCGTCCTGGGTTGCAGGGGTCTAGTTAGGCGTTCAAGCTTCGGTTTTCAGCGACGCGCGGGCGACGTCGGAGCTGTGGCGGTTGGCGGCGTGATTTAGCGACGGCAATGGCGGTCAGCGGCGCGTCGGGCGACGGCGGCTTTAGCGGTTGGAAGCGCGTCTGTTGTGCCGGAGCTGTGGGGCTCTTTGGGGTCCCATTGTATATTGCTAGCTTCCTCCTGTAATCTATCTGGACCTCTGTCTCGGATGCCTCTCACGCCGCGTGGTGACAGTCGAGCTTTTTTCTCTCGAGGGACGCGTTTGCTTATCTAGGTTTAGATGTAGGATGTTTGTGTGTGTTTGAGTGAGTCATCTCCTTGAATGTACATGAACAGTTACTGCATTTATATTCAGATGTGAGAGGTTCAAAAAAAAAAAACTGGGGAAAATGAGGAGTAGGTATGGAATGCTTCAACTGTTTATCCTTACACAAACCAAAAGTTCCGAGACGGAAAATATGAACGAAAACGTAGCCATCGCGGCTGAGTCCGGCCAGCGACGTTCCGTCAGATGAAAGAAAATCCCTAGGCCAGCCTCTGAAAAGATCGAAAATAGAGGCCCAGAATTTCGACGGTGACAGGGGGGTCGTGTGGTTCGTGGAAGGTATCAGGCACCCAAGTGGCCGCAAGTGGTGATAAATATAAACGGAAACTTCAATCTCAACCACGAGTTTCATGTTCGAGTAATGGGAGATGCATCAGGGATGTGCTGCAAGTTTCTCGTCCCCATGCCGTCTGATAGCTTCAGAGTGTAAATTTGCAAATTCTAAACGCAATTAGGACTGCAAGCGCAGGTAGAGCGTCAACAATTTTATTCAAAGTCACTGCATGTTCATTGAACACGTCAAATCAATTTTCATTTTTCGCGCTTGCATAGTTTGGTCAGTGGATAACTGTATATGCATGCGAGTTCACATTCAAATCACTCCAGTTTTCTCATCTCTTCCCTCTGCTGACTCGTGGATAAATTCAGGCGAAGCCTACCTACTTTTCATTCGCTGGTTTGGACACTTGGTGCAAATCTGCAGCAAAAGACAGCGATCCGACCACGTATTTGCTGATGTTGCTGCAGTCTCTGTCTCGTGTCTCGACCAAACACCAACACTAACCATCTCACTTAGAAAGCGAATAGACAGTACTAAAAGGGAAAAAAAACTTAATTGGTCTCTGCCTCCAGATCCTTTTGTTCCAGAAGAAAAACAGGCTCTAAACATGCTATATTCTTCTTTTGTATACACATATCAACTTCCAATGTGTTTTATTTTCTAAAATGTATATTTTGCATGAATTGCTCAACATAGCTGAGTCTTTTTTTTCGAAAGATCAACATAGCTGAGTCACCAGTCTTCTCTAGCTAATCATTTGACTGCCCTAATTCCACACAGCAACCAACCTTCAATTAAACAAGTATATACAGGCGAAGCTTCACTAGTTCAGCCATTTGGCCCATTTTCCCATGACTCGTGGAACACTGGTGTCCTAAAAGTCACATGAGTAGGAACTAGGAAGACTACCAATCCGAGAGTTTTTTTTTTTTTTGAGTTTACCAATCCGAGAGTTGTATCGATATAATATAAGAATGCACACATATCAGGTCCAAGATATCTCGTTGCCCCGACGTCGCGTACGAGCGTCACAGAGATTGAAAATCGTTGCCCTTTTCAACGAATTCTGCTAAAAAGTCTCCACTCTGCGGCGTCTCAACAACCAGTGATCTGGTTCATGTGGCTAGTGCTCAACAACCAGTGATCTGGTTCATGTGGCTAGTGCTCTACTTTCCAGGTTCAGACATACTCGGTTCAGACATACTCCTAGTTTGCGCTTTCAAGCACCAACATATCTGAAGTCGCATCAGCAAAAACTGCTCACCTACCTTTCTCCTTGTCTGCAACTGTCCCGATCTTTCTAGCACCAGATACAGTCATTATGATCCGAAGTTATTGACCTAGTGTTGAACTTTTTCGACAGCCGGATAATGCAGTTTGAAAATTTGGATTGAACGAAATGAAAGAGAATTTTAGTTTCTCTTGCAAGGAGCTGAAACACGTTGGTTCCGCCTTAGCTGCCTGAGTTCTGACATGCGTGCGGTTTTACAGTACCTGATAAGTCGCCATGATGCGCATTTGCCAATGGATATTCTGTACTGGTAGTATTTGCTACGCATTTTTCAACTGCCAGCATGAACGTGACTTCAAAAAATCGAGTTTGACCGGTCTGTTTATCGCATGCTTGATGTTGCCCTTTAGGTATGTGGACAACAGCACATCCTTCTTTCACTTTTACCTTGTTCCTGAGGTTAGACCAGGGAACTGCTCCGTTCATGTTGTATAAGCTCATTTTCTATCTTGTCTTTGCTCTTTTCTTTTCAGCAAACATGAAGGAGCTCGACGCATCATATTATTAAGGTTTAAGGGCAGGCATTTTCAGTATGTTGACATTGACTGTTTAAAATACGTGGACCAGTTGCATTATAACTGCTTCTGACCATGCAACATCCGTGGCGTCGTTAACAACAATGCTTAAATGGTAAGCATGACTTATTCCTCATACGGACTTGCCAAGCATAGAAATGTCCCAAGAATTTAGATGTCTGAACTCTGCAAGGAAGTCAGGTATAGATTCAGAATATGATGCCTCATGCGCTGGTGTTGGTCTTGCTGGCTGCAGATCTGTGAAAGAGAAACGATCCGCACGGATTACGTTATTTCTGTTAGAGCATCTCCAGCAATGGACCTCAAAACAAGGCTCCTACTTTTATTTTCCAGGCCGGCATGCAAAAATAAGGGTCCAAAATCTAGCTTCAACTCCAGCAGTAAAGTGACCCAAGACCCTATTTTATGTAAGACCTAGTAAAAAAATGATGGGACCCATGAATAAGAGGGAGGATGGAGGACCCTAGGAATGGGGGCTTGGAGATGGAGTTTGAAAGGGCATGCAAAATAAGATCCCAAGTAGGGTCCTTGCTGGAGTCGATTTTTTGGTTCAAACTCCTAAATAATAGAGTAGGGCCCAACTAGGGACCTTGCTGGATATGCTCTTAGAGTTTTTTTTGAACTGAACCACATTTTCCCTCTGATCTCTCTCTCTCTATTTTTTTTTAGATCATTTTCCCTCTGATCTCTAGTATTCCATCAGTGTCTTTATATTCTGATCCTTTCTTCTATGAACAATACGGGGCATCCGTCGCAAAAAGAAAAAAAGAACAATACGGGGCATGAGCAAACTATATCCTTCGCATTAAGAAGGACAGTTCGTTGCACACACCTCCAGATGATTGCAACTTATTTTTTTTAGAAAATAGAAATAGTTTCCCGCCTATGCGTTTCCACACACAGCGTTCGGACTTATTACACATGATGATTGCAACTCATGTGTAGATAAACTGCCACAATACTAAATCAAACGGAATCTCGGGATAGTTGATTCTTTAAAAAAAACAAACCCTACTTGTGCTTCTTCTTGGTTCAAATGGAATATATTTTTTAGGATCTTGTATCAATCAAATGGAATAAGAGATCACATGTGGTCTATAAAGACGACCTCAGTTATTGAATTCAGGAACCAACGCTGAGCAAAAAGTGCCACTACTCGCTCAGCGTCAACGGTGCGGCTCGTCCTTCCACGAACCAAAGTGGTGATGCACCGATGCTGGACCGGTATTCTCGGATCAACCGAATCGAACAACCCCAACGTCGCACGCATTACAGCGACACAAACGATCGATGCGCCGACGATGTTACCACCGATTGACACCAGTATAATTGTCGAGAAGGGCAAAGGAGATTCTTCAGATCGGCGTGCTTGTCACCCATCCGTCCCCTGAGGAATGAAGTCTTTCAGGCTTTACCCAGATAGACACTCCTCCTGAAAGACACATCGAATCCAGGCAGAACGAACATTTCGTCAGTGCAGGTCGGCGCCCGGCCACTGAATCGCACAACTGTCGAGAGCTTTCCGGCTAGGAGCTTGACATGCGTTGTGCGTTGCCTGGACAGGAGCAGGGCAGGTGCTGGATCTGGAACGGCATCTCACAGCGGGAAATGGCCCATGGACGGAGCAACGAACAATGCTGTCTGAAGGGTCACCTGTCTCACCTGGCCCCTAGGAGTACCTGTTTCTTTGCGCAGCCTAAGCTACCGTTTTGGAGTCATCATCAGATCTAAACCCTTCTCGATTCACTGCAAAAACAGATCGACAACATGCTCTTGGCTTGGGGGAGTCATTGCCGGCATGATCGTGAAATGCACGGGCGAGATCGTGAGCAGGTGAGGATCAGATTCTCCATGTTCTGGTGGAGGGTGCCGGGGGATCTGGTGTAGGAGGTGGCCAATGTGAGGTTCAGTTTAAGGGGCGTGAGGATCATGTTGTACTATCTTTGTTTATCTGTCTGTAATAGATGTGCAGAGTTTCTTGTGGAAGTGAGGATGGATGGCACTATTTGAGCAATTGAATTATGTGAGGGGGCATGTGGAAGCATGGACGGAGACAACCACCCTTGTGGACTTCTTGTGGTCACGGTAATGGAGTAATCCTGGCCTAGTGTCTATCAGTCTATGCACAAATATGCAGAACAATGTTAAAGGCCTAGGACCGGTTTTGACCATACGAATTTCTGCAAGATTCAGAAGAGGACAAAAGGAAAACAGCTTCTTGCCAATCTCAGCATTCCTGCATTCCAACATTGTGTACTCCTGTCCTGTGTGGACCTTCAATGGCAAATGGCAACAACGAGGACATACTTGGAAACCAAGTTTTCCTCGCATTTCAAGAGCGTGTGGATCATATCACGGTCATGCACTCCATCTTCCTTGGCAACAACGAGGACATGCAAGTTTCTTCCCGGTTTTGGAGCAGATGCAACAACAGGTGTCCGGAGTCCGCGAACCTGAACGCTGCGCGGCGGCGAGGGCGACACAGAAGTCCTAGTTTAACACCTGGGCCGCCGCCGGCCGATCCGCTCACTTACCCCGCTCCACGTGCCCCGATGCCATCACGCTTGACCCTCACCAATCCTGGCAATCCATCCATTTCAAACTCAAAAACGCTGACAAAATTTTTGGAAGACCTGTTGTTGCAACGCACGCACATACTCACACAGTCACACGGGCAGCCCCCGCACAACGAGCTCATCTCTTCTCACCTACCCCGCCGAGGCTGACATGAGCATAGGAGGAAGGACACAGGAACAGGTAACAAAGCAGCAAAGCGTTGCGTCCGAATCCGCAACAAACTCACCGCGTGGCGTCCGAATATCTCAGGTTTATCCGACGACTCCGAAACCAACGATCACAACCATGACATCTGCCTAAGACGAAAGCACAGAGGAAAATGATCGGTAGGATACAAGAGAGCAGCCAAGCAGGAAGGCGGAGACAGAGAGGTCGCCAATTAGCCGTTTCTTCCCCGCCTCTTCCCGCCAACACTACACGTCGTAGGAGTGCTCGTGTTGCCTTTGAATTTGTTTTGCTCGCGGAGGAGCGGAATCTTGCAAAGCAGCAGCCTTTTCCAGAGAAAAGCGCAGGGACGACAAATGGAAGCACCGCTCGAGGTTTCCAGTCGATTGTTGATAAACATTTTTCAACGCAAAATAGAGGTGAGAATCACAGCAACAGAGACATATCGAGACAAAGTTTTAAGTATCTTCTTTTTTTGCTTTTTCATCATGTGGTATGTTATAACTTATATTATTGTCCTTCAAAGCAGAAGACGATAGTGAAGCTACAATGGAGAATGGACAAGAGTGGAGGGTGGTGTTCGGTTCACTTTAGAGGGATATAAAGGGGTCACATTAAAGATGCCGACAGCATTTATGTGTACTAAACAAAGTCAATTGCAAAACTAAGTTCAGGACCCCCATCTATTTCGCGAGACGACGTAATGAGGATAATTAAGCCCCGATTAGACGATAGTTACTGTAGCATTACTGTGTCAAAATATTGATTAATTAGGCTCATTAGATTCGTCTCGAAAAATAACGCCCGTCTGCAGAAAGGTTTTGTATTAAATTTTATTTAGTACTCTTAATAGTAAGATTCTCTTTTACTTTAGAGGGGTATAAAGTTTAGAGGGGTTTTAAAGGGGGAACCGAACGCGCCCGAAGACCGAGGAGGTTGAGATTCCACAAATCCTCTTCTCATCTCATCCACGTTCTGCAGCATACACTGACACAGAAGACATCTTGAAAAAGAAAATTGTTTAAAGGAGAAACTTACAAGTTCCTGATTATTCCCATAATTAAAAAAAGGCGAACAGTGGACACTGACGCGTTCGAACTAAAAAAAGCGGCGCCATGAACTCCGGCGACGACGAGATACCCGAGACTACGACCATGACACGATACAACACCAGGCGGAGGCAGGATATACCATCGCCGGCGACTGACAACTGCTGGTAGCACCACCAGCGGAACAGGTACAGAGGAGCCTTCTGCTTCTTCGTCACACGGTGAGCCCGCGCATGAACTCCCACTCATCATCATCTTCCTCGGCGACGCCCGCGGCCGACCCCTCCGAGTCGCTGCTCATGCCGCTGCACTCCCCGCCGGACATGGCCGACGCGTCGCCATCGAACACCAGGTACGGCATTGCGCCGAACGCCCTGGCGAGGGCGGCGGCCGTGGCCCCGTCGGTCCTCTGCTTCAGCACCTCGAACATAACCTCGGGCTCGTGCTGCATCGCGCGGAGCACGTCGGCGCAGGACGGACCCGGCGCCGCGCGGGTCACCGCGAAGCAGTGCGGCCCGTCGCTCTGCGACACGCGCACCACGCTGGGCCCGCCGAAGAGGTTGTGTAGCCCGCCGAGGGCCTCCTGGTAGGCGCCCCCGAGGAACATGCCCAGGTAGTAGCCGCTGGTGCCATGGCTGGGGAGCTCGTGCAGCGGCAGGCTGTCCCTCCCGCCAATGAAATGGTTGACCTTGCCGTCGCTGTCGCAGGTCAGGTCGGAGAGGACACCGTCAACGGCCGGGCGCTCCTGCAGGCGCTGGATGGGAATGATGGGGAACTGCTGCCCGATGGCCCACATGTCCGGCAGGGAGGTGAACACGGACAGGTTGATGTGGTACGTGCGCGGCGCCTCGGCCACGCCCATGCCGCGGGCGACGATCTCGCAGAGCCCGTCAACCGCAGCGAGGTGCTCCAGGCCGAGAACCCCCTCCTTGAACTGCTCGGCGCAGCGCCGCTTCAGCTGGTCGGCGTACAGAGCGCAGGTGTCGTAGTCACCGCGCACAGCGGCAGCCATGAGGTTGCGGTAGTCGGCACGGCAGTCGTCGGTGAGGTCCTCGAGCAGGAAGGTCGTCGCCGTGTCAATGCGGCCGGGCGCCGAAGCCGAAAAGGCCTCGAACACCAGGACCGAGTGGTGCGACACCAGGGCGCGGCCGCTCTCGCTGCAGATGATGGGGTGCTGCACGCCCTTGCGGTCACAGACGCGGCCGACCGCGGCAACCACGGCCGCCGCGTACTCCTCCAAGCTGTAGGCCACCGACATGTCGGTCTGCGCCGAGTGGGTTCCATCGTAGTCAATGCCGAGGCCGCCGCCAACGTCAATGACGCGCATGGCGGCGCCGAGGCGGGCTAGCTCGCAGTAGATCTGCGCGGCCTCGCCGACGCCATCGGAGAGCAGGGCAGTGGTGGGGATCTGGGAGCCAATGTGGAAGTGCAGGAGCTGGAGGCAGTCGAGCATACCCATGGCCTTGAGCTTGGTGACCACGGAGAGTATCTGCGCGGCGTTGAGGCCGAACTTGCCCTTCTCCCCGGAGGTGGAGCCGAAGTGGCCGGCGTGCTTGTGCGCAGCTTGGCGCGCATGCCTATGACCGGGCGCACGCCGAGGCGGCGGCTGGCCTCGACGACAATGTCGAGCTCCTCCTCCTGCTCGAGCACGACGACCGTGTTGAGGCCCATGGTGCGCGCCATGAGCGCGAGGGAGACGTACTCGTCGTCCTTGTAGCCGTTGCAGATGAGCAGGGCGTCGGGGTTGCCGCGCGCGGCGAGGCAGCTCATGGCGAGCAGCAGCTCGGGCTTGGAGCCGGCCTCGAGGCCGAAGCGGAACGGCTCGCCGAACTCGACAATGTCCTCGACGACGTACCGGTCCTGGTTGCACTTGACCGGGTACACGCCCTGGTACCTGTTGCCGTAGCCGGTGGAGCGCACGGCGTAGTCGAAGGCCGCGTTGAGGGTCTCGACGCGGTGGCGCAGCACGTCGGGGAAGCGCACGAGCAGGGGCAGCGGGAGGCCGAGGCCGCCCGGGCCCGCGGCCTTGGCGAGGACCTTGGCCAGGTCGATCTCCTGGCCGGGCAGGGTGGCGGCGCCGTGCGGGCGCACGGCGACGTCGCCGTCATCGTTGACGAAGAAGTAGGGGGGCGCCCCAGCCGTCGACGTTGTAGAGCGCCGAGGAGAGGCCGGCCGACCAGTCCTGCTTGTCGGCCGGGAGGGGCGCGGGGCCCAGCAGCGGGGCCGGGAAGCGCGCCGCGTCGCAGGACGCCGCGAAGGCGTGCGCCACAGGTGCGGCAGCGTCAACGGCGAGCGCAGGCATCTCGTCTCGTCACAACCGGAGAACGCTAGAGTCCACAGAAAAAAAGTTAGCCTTTTTTTTTTCTTGGTTTTCCTGTGCTATAATAAGTTTGCTGTTTTTGTGTGGTGTTAGCGGCGACGAATCAAAGAAAACAATGGAATGATGAGTCGATGCGAGGTTGAAGGGTGGTGGATGGATTGAAGGATCAAATTACTAGTAATAACAACAAGAAAGAAAGAAATGAATCGAAATCGTAAAATCGAGATCGATGCTATTGGGGATGCCAAAAGAGGAAGTTCTGGAAGGGGAGGTAAAAGAACTCTAGGACGGGATTTTGGATCCTGTGAAGGAGGGGGCTTTGAAAGCCGCCGAGGCCGGAGCCCCGGCTACCCCCGCAAACGGAGCAGGCGGTGGGAGCGCGCGCGGCGGAGAGGGAGTCGTCGCCGGTGGAGGAGCCCGGGCGCCCCACGCCGGCGGTCAGGAGGAGACGGGGGGAGGGGCGGCGGCGGGCGGTGGGGGAAGGCTAGGGTTGCGAGGCGGCGGCTCGCTCTCGCGTGTTCCTTCGGCGAAGAAGAGAGGAGCGGGGCGGCGGCCAATCGGAAGGCAGGGGAGGCGGATGCGAAATGAGCGAGCGAGCGCGCGTCGTGCGTGACCGAGGTGAGGTGAGGGTTACGCCCCGGCCCCATTTTATAGCACCCGTTCCGACGGTGGGCCCCGCCCGCCGCGCGGGGGGACGATTTTCCACTCCGCTCCCTGCTGCTTTTTTTTGGGTGGTGCCGTGAAAAAACGAAAGACACCTCGCTCGTTTGCTTCCTTCCTTCCTCCCTGGTCCGCGGGGTAGGTGCGGCGACAGGTTTGACCCTGACAACGCGGTCAGCTGTCAGCCGCGGCAACCGGGTGTAGGGAAGCCTCGTGGCAGCAGTGCAGGGGTGGGTGGGTGAGTCGTGGTCTCGTGGATGGGAGGACAGGCACAGGGCCCCGTTAATTGCGACCCAGCCCGCCAGCCGCTTGGCTAGCATCTCAGCATCAACAGGGTCAGTCGCAGCTGCACAAGGTGAGAGGGTGAGGCGAGAGGCCCATGCCGCCTCAGCATCAGTCAGTGGTTGTTGGTGGATGCTGCGTCTGCGTGCGACTCCTCCCTTCTCCTCGGGGTCACGTTCTTTGATCCCTGTGTTGTTCTGTTGCGCGCGGCCGGTAGCTGGCGCCGAGACGCGACCGTCGGATGCGGCATCCGGCGGCGGGGCGCGCGCGAGATCGGACTTGTGCGGGACTTTGGATGCAGTTTTTTGTGCGGGGAGTCGGGGATTCCCTGCGGCGCGGCGCGTCATCGGCAGCGCCTGCTGCGGCGGCGGCCGGGTCTCCTCATCCCCCCCGGTTTCAAAATGCGCCGCGCACGAGGGCCGTGTGTGTGAAGCAAGCGGATTTCCTTCTTCAGTTCTTCGTTACCGCGAGAGAGGGCTCGTTTCATCATTTGACTGCCGGCGTGCGGTCGTGCCGATGGTTGGTCGCCGCCAGCAGGCGCACACTTTTCGTTGGTTTTTTTTCTCTTCTTCTTTCAATCGGGAAGAATAGCATGGCATTATCCCTTCATATTTTCCTATCTCTATCCCAATGCCTATTTTCCGGGTTGGCAAACGCCACCTCGGTGAAGTGGAAATAGGATAAGGAACTTTGTATTGCTGGGGAATGCTTTTTTTTGCACGTCCTTTTTTTTTTTGCCCAAATCTCTGCAGAACCTTGTGGAAGACCAAATTTTTGCTAGATTTAGGCCACTCTATTTATATAAGAAAATCTTCACGCCTTGTTGGAGTCCTCACGTACTCAAAAGCTAGACATTGGCTAGAGAAATGGACAATCCACATGAAACGGGTCCAGAGAGACTTCATACGCAAAGGTAGCTCTGTTCATGGAATGGAAAGAGACGGAAAGCAATTATTATCCCGGATCGACGAGGAGCAATGATCGACGAGAAACGAACGCGGGGCCCCGCCCAGCCGCGCGGAAAACAGGCCCCGCTCGGCAGTTGCAGTGCTTGAGCCCGCCATGGATGGACCGACCCCATCCGTAGGCTCCCCACCTCTCACTTTTTCGACCGATGGCGTGCGTCGCCGTCCGCTTCTGGAATGACTTGGCCGGCGCCTGTGTGTCTCCCATGGAATCCAACGAGATCAGCGGCAGGACCGCGTCGGGACGCCGCGTGGCTGCAGGCGGGCCCGGGCCCCACCGCTCGCTCCCTCGTCCACCCGCCTCTCAAATCACATCGCCTGCCTGCCCAAGCGACTCGAGCGGAGGAGGAGATGCGTCGCCCCTGACCTCACGCGCTCAGGAATTGTTCCGCTTTTGATTCAGGGTGACGAGTCCGGAAATATCGAGATTTTATTTCGGGATAGCTACCTGATCGGGCTAGCTAGCCGTCCATGAACGGACGGGCGAGATCGGTCGGTGCATTCGTTCGTGGAATCGACGACGGCCGGCGGTCGCTCCATGCCTTGGATGGGCCGGTCTATCCGGACCTGGCGTGTGCAGCATTTTCCCCGGTTTACCGTTATATGTCACATTACGTGTGGATGCAGAGTTGCACCCGCGTTCAACCAACCTTTCTCTGCGGATTCGCTAATGGCGACCCGGATCGACTTTACTGTGTTTTGGACAAGTACGAAATTACTAGCTCTTCTCCGATGTCTACGAAATTACTAGCTCTTCTCCGATGTCGTAGCAAGCAGTCCAGGAAACACCTGGCGGAACACGTCTACATTATCCGTAGACGCGTACTACGTCGTGCTAGAGATTGAGATATGGCCGCCGAGCCGCCTAGGAGGAGCCTAGCGAAAGCTGCGTCTCCGGCCGGCCGGTGGCGTGGCCGATGGAACAACAGGACGTGAAGGCAGAGCGAGCGAAGAAAGGAGCCTCGTTAGCCGGGAGCGCCTCGGCAGACAGGTCGGAAGCATGGAGCCAGACACCTCGCCCGCCGGCCCGCCGCCCAGTCCGTCGCTGCCGTTGTGTTGTGTTCCGTCCACCTAGCTAATTAAGCAGCAGTAGCCGTCGCGTGACGGATGGTGCCGGCGTCGTCGGTGGATGCGCTAGTTAGCTGCTCCTGTCCAAAGGCGAGAGGCGAGGCCGGGCCGGGGGAGGCCGCATCCCAGGGCAGGAAGATGCGGCCCGGGCAGGACGCTTGAGCGCCACAGGCTCATGCGATCGATCTGTGGAAGCGACCGATGACAAAAGGCGAGGTCCTGCGAGTCCACACGGCGTCTCTGTACTCTAGACTTGTCTCCGCCCAATCTTCCCGGGACGCCGCTATACAAACAACCGTCTCTCGGGTCTCGGCACTACGATGGATCGATTGCACCAAATTAAAAGGGCCGGTCAAGACTATATATGATCCAGAGAAGAGCCGGTCCTGGTACCCCTCCCTGTCACAGCAGCTCGTCCTGTTCCCGGTGGCGTGAGTAGGCGGAAATATCGACGCACAATGCGACGATCGTTCCGAGCACGATGCTGCTTCGTTCGATCCCTCTCTGGATCGAGAGTTTTGGCAAAGGCATCTATCGGTGCATGGCGCTTTCCAATAATGTCTGAAAAAGAACCTGCACCTTAATTTGCTCAAGGATATTCTACTCAGTACGGACACACTAGATCCCACGTGATCCATTTGTATAGTACGAGTGATCGTCATGAATCTACGGTACATGATAGCATGAATCTAGGCAGCCGTTTCCTCTTCTTTTCCGGGGGAATGGAACCTTGGAGGTGGAGCAGCCAGCCATCTTGTTCAGCATAAAATATCCTGCAAAGAAACAGTGACCTGATTTTGCAACACACTACGTAAGTTTAAGATGATCTCGTGAACAAGTGGCAGGCCCACAGTTAACCACGTCACCATTCCGGTCGTTAAGCCATGACACGATCGAGCAACATCAGAATTCAGAGTAGGCCCTGTCCCCTCTCGGCGATCACGCATAGGGAACCCTTCACTTTTTCATCCTCTGCATCGCCCCCACGTCTGCTGCTGCTGGAGGGAGGTCTCTGAGCTCCTGCCGCGATGCGCCGACGCGTATGGCCAAGCGGCATATCCGCGTCGCGCGCGTCAAAGCGCGTAGAACTGCGCGGGATACGGCCACGAGGCCCACGAGTCCGGCAGAGCGCCGGGCTACCAAGGCTACTAGGCCGCTGCCATGTGCTTGGGTTTCAATAGGGGGCGTGTGGGCGTGTGGCCTCTCTCTTGCCGTTACAGGAGAAGTACTACTATTTGACTGACTGCCATGATGCTCGCCGGCCGCTGTACACGGACGTTGTAGATTCGTTTCGTCCTCTCCTGGCTCTCGTCGCCATCACATTCACACCCGGCAGCGGCTGGGTGGCGCATGGGATCGCGCCAGGCAGGGGAACGCCCCGCCCCGCGTCCTGCCAATCAATGCTGCGAGGTGTCCCGTCCGTAATGGCATGGATCTTTCTTAACGGTAAAGTGTCAGTTTCCTGTCTGACATGCCGCTGAGCTGAAGATGGCTGTGATGAGCGCGGGCATTTTTCAATCGGAGAACAGAGATGACGCACATGGCACGTGCTTAAGAGATGTTGTCAGCACTTACGTCCAGTAACAGAGAACCTAATTTCGGTCGCGGTTACAACGTACTAAACTACTAGTTCTCCAAAAGGGGCGCACCAAAATACTCAGGCCCCCTTTGTTTGTGCTTATGATTATAAGAATCCAGCTTTTGGATTGTGATTTTTAGAATCCAGATTCTAAGAAGCAAAAGCTGGAGGTGTTTGTTTCCTTGGATTGTGGCTGTGTGGATTCTTGGTTCAGAAAGAGAAAAGTCTGAAATGCCCTCCAATTGCATTGAGGGTCATGTTTTCTTAATTAAACATACATTGTCCTAATAGAGTCGCTTTGGAGCAATTTAAAAATATGAAAAATTCAGAATAATTAGGAATACATAATTGTCGGTACAAACTTCAAATTGGTCCATACAAATATCCTCTCGTAAAATAACTACTCACTCCTAGCATACAAAGCACTAGCAATGTTGTCACGTAATTCATTCATGTTTATTTCTTCATCTCCTAACACATTGTTGGCGCCACTCCCATGAGATGAAGCCATAGGCATGTAGTTCTCATCTTGATCACACATCGCAAATTCTTCATCCTCCAAAGCACTTTCCCGGATGAAGTTATGGAGAGCCATGCATGCAAGTATGATTTTTGTTTGCTTGATCATAGGATAACTAGGCAAATGAAGTAATATCCGCCACTTCATCTTTAAAACACCAAATGACCGCTCAATCACATTGCGAAGAGAAGAGTGCAAGTGGTTGAATACCTCCTTCATACCTCTAGGTCCTGGTCCTTGGCGAAACTCCGGCAAATGATACTTTGTTCCTTTGTAAGGAGCAAGATACCCGATTTTATTAGGATAACCCGAGTCAACAAGATAAAATTTCCCTGCAAAAAACATAGGACATAAGAGATTGTCTTCATGATGGAAAAAGAATTCAAGATCCAATAATTGGAATTTAAGATTGTACCATGTGGAGGAAATGGAAACTTATCGGCATATTTTTGTATGGCATCATTGAAAACCCTCATGTCATGAACCGATCCGGGCCATCCCGCAACAACAAAAGTGAACCTCATATCAAAGTCACATATAGCCAACACATTTTGAGTAGGATATCCATGTCTTCCCACATGTTTCACCACTTCGTCCGATGGCACAATAACCCGAATATGAGTTCCATCAATTGCACCGATGCAATTGTTAAAATGAGGTGCAAACCGAGAACCTTGTAGCCTAGAATGCACTGTAGAGAACTCCCTATCCTTTGGTTGCACCAAATGTTTGGAGAGAAGATACACACTCTGTAAAACTTCATTGAATTTCCTACTAATGGTTTCTAAAGACCTCTCAAATCGGTTTACAACTTGTGAAAATGATTGAGGAGCACCAATGATCCATAAAAACATGCCTAAAGCCTCAATAGAGCTCATCAAACAACTTGACTTCAATCCATAACATGTCACCAATAACTTGTGTAGCCTTTCAAACAATGGTCTACTCATTCTAAACATTTCATAGCAATCTTTTGGAACACTAAGAGTTTTCATAACCCAAACATAACCCGGAAGAAGGCTCTCCCTTCTCGCTGACTTGTTCAAATAAGTCTCAGCATAGAACATACCAATTGAACATGAGATTGATGCATATTGTCTTGCCACATTTAGTTGATTACGGGCAACCATAATATCCTCGTCCTCATCTTCCTCCTCACTTCCATATGTGTCCATCTACAAGATGTTGACCAAATAGTCATACACACATGCATAATGATCACCAAATAGTCGTACACACACATGCATAATGATCACCAAATAGTCGTACACACACATGCATAATGATCACCAAATAGTCGTACACACACATGCATAATGATCACCAAATAGTCATACATAGCCATAGTGAATAAAGAGTCAAGTTGCTCATTACAAAGCAAATGTCTAATTAAAAGTCAAGTTGCTCATTTACTTAAGGCAGCAAAATAAAGAGACATTCCAACATAAACTTAAACATTGTAGCCTTCCTTCCTAGCCCACATCTTCAACAAAGAGAGTCTCCCTTCTTTGGTGCTTGTGATACGAAACACATCACGATGCTCAGCTTTCACAAAAAGTTGTGCAGCCATGAAGTACTCCACACTTCCTTCCACTGCCCCCACACTCCACAGCCAATCCCAAAGCTTCCTTAAGGCTTCAAATCTGATTTCTCCTGACATCACCTTGTTGGCTAATTGATTAGTTGTTTGTAATGTATCTTTTATTTCCTTCATGGCCCTCACTATAGGATTCTTTCCCTTCTTGTTTGGGCTGGTAGCTTCATTGTTATTACCTCTCTTTTGTCCAGGCTTGCAATTTGATTGGCTCTCTTGATTGTTATTTTCTAATGCTGCCCCTTCATCCATTTCTTCTCCGGGCATACATGAAGAAGAACCATCAACTGCTGTAAGGTTGAACATGATGCTAAGCTCATTAGCACACTCTGGTGGGCCATTGCGAAGCTTCCTCCAGTCAGAATGGTTCTAAAAAAAATAGGACAGCAATAAGGAAACATGAACAATGTCCAATTGAAGGCTGCAAACATGGCAACAAACATGGACAACAAGTACCTTAGTGTTAACTTTCCAATACTCATCACTTGCAATCACCGTTTGCTTTTCTTCATCCCACCCAAGGCCGGTGTCTTTGTTAAGCTTCAGCCAAAAATTCCACAAAGCCCTGAGTGCATCCCACCTATTTTTCATCTGTTGTTTATGGTGACGCAACCCAGTTCTTTCAAAGTACTTAGCACAGATGCTAACATATCCTCTGTTACTCATGTTACCATTCGGCCTATTTCCAGCTTCTATTTCCTCAACACAAATTTGACAATAAATCGAATGGTTCAAGCTATTCCACTGAGCCTTGTCATATCCATCCATCTATTTAGAAATTCATGTGCAATTAAAGGATATCGCATAGGCAAAAAAAATAAGTAACTACAGCTACATGCACATTTCAATCACTATGCTACCACCATCATCTTACCTCAGTGGCACCGGCGGATTGAGGTGCTGAGCTGCCTGCAGCACGTGGTGGAGCCCCAAAAGGTCGACTTGGTTGGCCTCCTGCGGGCTGCAATGGTGGAGCTCCATCCGGTGGTGACAAGCTAGCAGGACCATGGGGAAAGGGTGCACCTACTGCCCCCTGTGCCCTTGGGATCCTGTACGCCGCAGCACCACGATGTGCACCGCCACCATCACCGGTGAACAGCGCTGCCGCCACGCCTCGGCCATGCGCCGCCCGGAGACCCCCTGCTCCTCCACGTCTTGCAGCCGTGCTCCGGACACCTCCACCAGCCCCCAGCTCATGCCCCATCTCGTCGACGGCGTACGGCACCGCTGGGCTGCTCATGGCCTCATACCTGGATGGGGAATAGCCATGGAGGAAGCCCCCTCCAGATCCGCCCAAAGGAGGGCTCCCCACAGGCGAAGGGGTACCAATCGGCGATGAAGAACCGACCACGCCGTCGCCGTAGTGCTCAGCGCCCTCGTACTGCGCGTCGTCGTCGAAGAACTCCATGGCCGGCGACTAGGGATCGCTGTGCGCGCTCGCTACAGGCAGCGAGGGCCACCTGCGCGCCTTCCTTCGGGGAGAGGACCTCCTCCTCGTTCGATTTGTGCCGTCGGGGGGGTCGATTTGGCCTGACGAGTTGGGGGGGGGGGGGGCGATGCTAGGGTTTGTGGCGGCTGGACGAGCAACACGGGAACGAGAAAGGGAGCGGGCACGAGCGCGACTGGAGGAGGGAGAAGGGGTCGAGCGCGTGCGTGCGTGAGGAATCGCTCTGCTTGAGCTGATGGCAAAGTGGGTAATTTTCCATAAACTGCTATGGGCACGTTGGTCTTTTGGGGTAGCAAAATCACCCAGAAGCTGGTTCGGACTGGATTCTCAGATTGTGTAATTTGGGCCTCCGGATTCCACAATCCAAGTCCACAATCTGCCTCTTTGTTTGTGATTTTGATTCTAAAAGCTAGAATCCACAATCACAATCACAAACAAAGGGGGCCTAAGGCTGCTACGCCTCCCTTTCATCTTAAAAAAAAAAATCCTAAGGCTGCTACGCAAAGTGTAGTATCATCCCATTGCGCGTTATATCTTGCAAATGTTTATTCCGCCCTTGTAACGATATCAAGATACACTTTGGACTGCAAATCAGCATCAGCATCGTTCTAACAAGACACACTAACTCTAGGTAGTGGAGGTAGTTCAGCAGGCATGGCCTGAATCAGTGTCACCTTTCAAGAGATCAGCGTGCCATCTTTCGTACACATTATAGAATGCTGAAAGAGCGAGCAGTCTGTGACCGTCCTAGGACAAGTGGACAACCGGTACCTAATTTTGATTCCTTTATTCCATCTCGTGCTGCTTTTTCCGTGGAAAATGGATCTACCGAATTTGTTAGGACCCCCCGCCCCTGTTGGCTCAGAAAACTCGCAAAATTAAGGCCTAATAACTGACCTAAGAGAAGATGCTTCCTGCATATGCGATGGAGTCATGCGTTGCATCTACCTAAACAAAACGTGGAGTGGAGCGACCAGACCTAAGCTAGTACTAGGCTTTATATTGCGAGATTTTTTATACGCCCCCGAAGTTTCGGATCGAAAGGGTGAGGGTCGTGCATATTCTGTGTCCACTGGCTGGAGTTGAGTGACGCCGCTGGAATGTTCTCAAGCCCCCGAGCCGAGGGCGCACTCTCCATGTGTGGTGCCGGAGCCCGGAGCGGATGCATCTCAGTGCATGGACTCGGCTGCACATGTTTGCATCGATCTGCTGGAGCGTGCGGTTTCCACAGGACATGTTACGCCGCGCGCGCCGAATTGACGCCGAACGCTATCTAGTTCTCTCCATCTGTCGAAGAATGGGCCGAGATGTGGAGTTTGAAATCGAGGCCATTGATTCGATCATTGCCCCGGGCGGAGGAAGGAGTACGTGTAGGCTGGCCGGTCGCGAGGGGATGGATGCGGGTTACCACAGGTGGCGCATGCATGCGTGATTGCACTGTCCGCAACGGTCGAGCCATCGGTCAGTGATCAGCCGCGCCTTTGCTGGCGGCCACGCAGGTGGCAAGCGGCGAGCGACGCGCGCGGAGCGGACACCGGGCAGATGCGTGCTCGTGGCTGCGAAGCCGCGGCGTGGACGTGGAGGGCTTCACTTCACTTCACCTGCGTCGTTTGCACACGACGACGAGGACCGAGAGCGACCGCGCGCGAGGGCGTGGCGAGCCACGCACGGCCACGGGCGCCGCGTCGCCGCGTGTGTGTGGGCCGTTCCGTGCAGCTGAGTTTGGTGGTGCGGCGGACGGTCGCGCGGCGCAGTGTTCGTCGGCCCATGCCGTGCCGCCGGCGCGCCGGCCACGAGCTACAGTGATGTTCAGTCGTTTCCCATGAGCTACACCACGAAATGCACGGTCCGTTCCAGTCATGAAAGTGTAGCTCATTGGGAAAATATAATATTAGGCAGAAATCTCTGGGCCCGACCATTAGGCCTTTCGCAGCGAGCCCGCTTTTCGGCCCTACAGAACGGTTGGTGAGCTTAGAGAGAGCGCGACGGCGGAGAGACGTTGCAAACCTGAAAACGCGACAAGTCTATTTGAAACTGGACACCACCGGTCAACAAGAAGAACCATATCGTGATGGGTTGTTGAGATGCCATAGACTCAAGACTTTTGAGCAGTGTGCTCGTCCAGAAAGCGCAAAGAAAAATGTCTCAGAGACGCTCGCACGCGAGATCGTAGAGCAACTCCATGGCACTAACCTGATCATCACCGCCTGCATTGTTACATTACTATTTTCAGACAGGATTTGATTGGTCAGCAGCTTCCAAACACGAGACTTTTTCCAGAGTCACGAGGAAAGGTTCCCTCGCGGGGAAAAAAAAAAGTCACGAGGAAAGGTTGGACTAGTACTCCTACTGAAAGCCCTTTTTGCGCCGGCGGCACGTGTGAATTTAATTGTTTAACAGGAAGGAGGTACGGTTGGTACGTTGAATGATGCCAAGGAAGTGACATGATTTTTTTTTTTTTGCGAATTAAGGAAGTAAAATGATTAGCTAACTGTAAGCTGCAGTATGTGGTCAAACGAAGTTAACAGTTCAAGCAAACGGAAAGTTGAACGATTCATTCAAACTTGAAGTGTTTTCTAATTCTAGAAGGGACGTGCTTCCAATAAACCTGGCTGTTATTTTTTTCATAAAAAAATGTACTACGTGTTTAGAAGAAGAATAGTAAAACATTTTTGCAGCCTGTTTTGCAGTTTAACATGGGAACGTTCTCCAGGAATAATAGAATTATGAACTCGCAGCCGCAGGCAGAGACTAGTTCAGACTTCTTTTGGTTTTTAGCATACGGTACGTGCGCTTTCTAGACAAGATGGTCACTGATGGTGGTTGGTCAAGACAGAGATTGTAAGACATACAGCAAGGACGCAGTTGGGTTGCTATGTTTTGTACTACTAGTAGAATTCTACCCCATATCAAAAAAAAAAAAAAAAGTAGAATTCTACCCATCGCGCAAGCAAGCGAGTGAACACTGAGCAGTAGGGCGGCTTCGTCTGAATTTTATCCAACTCATGAGATGTTCAGATGACAAAGATGAGAAAAATAAGGCGACGAGATTAAGTGTGGACTCACATGCACATGTATGACCATAACAGTAAATCAAAAATGAATTCGACACTGAGGTGCTCCATTAACATGGAGTGCCTTGCATTTGACACAAATTGTTCCTGTTGGACCCATTTTTCTACTCTCCCAAATGTACCTACTCCGTTAACATGGAGTAGATATTTGGTGATGCAGACAGAGTAACACCCTGCAGCTACATTCTTGAGTATTTCCTTTTTATGGTTGCTACATCTACTCCATGTTAACGGAGTAGGTACATTTGGGAGACAAGCCTCCAACATCCAAATACGCGCCCACTTGTGTTACGTTCTGCGTACCAAAAAATTCACTGTCACTGTCCTGATTTCTGGTCTTCTTCTATGTCTGATCTTCATTTCAAGAGCGTAACCTTGCGTGTTCCATTCATCTGACGAAATCTCTCTGGAGTGAGCCGTGAGAGCTACGTGTGTGTTCGCATTTTCCATCAGAACTGTTTCTTTGTTTAAATGTAAACCGTTGAAGCATCCCATACCTACTCCTCAGTTTCCCAGCTGAAGGATAATGTAATTTGGTCGTCGACATTGTCAGTCTTTGTTCCAGTGCAGTCTTGGTATGGCTCGACGAGATTTTCGCTGACTTGGGGTACGCCAATATCCGCATGCTGAAATGATCATGTGGGCTAAAATAATACTTTGACCCTGGTTTCTCCGGGGATTTAGCGGAAGACGACTGGCTCAAATGGAGTTTTAATGGAGAGGACTAGCCATATCTGCATGCTGAAAATGATCATGTCAGGTGGGCTAAAATAATACTTTGACCCTGGTTTCTCCGGGATTTAGCGGAAGATGACTGGCTCAAATGGAGTTTTAATGGAGAGGACTAGCCAGTGTGTTGGTTGGTGGAGGATGATTTGGATGAATACAAACACTCGCTCCGTTCTCCAATTGATGTCTTTGGGAGAACAAATCTAGGTCAGTATTGAACTAAAATTGTTTTTCTGACGACATCAATTCAAAAATTGAGGTAGTATGCAATAACATATTTTTTCTGTTTTTTCTTTTAGAATGATAACACAACGATTGATTGAGAGGCTTATATGTCTGACTCCAGTCGTACGACTAACGTGCGACTGAAGATATCTTACGCCTCTAGGATTATCTCAGAAATTTAGCAGCATTAACGGTAGATTAAAAATGTTCGTACTTTGTTTAGGGCGAAAATGTTCGTACTTGAGTCACACAACAGGAGTCGAACGCAAACCACTTTCTCCAAAAAAAAAAAAGGCAAAATTTTTTTTTTTTTGAACCTAAAAAAAAAAAAAAAAAAAGGCAGAATTTGCCAAAAAAGAGTTACACTGAGCCAAGAGGCCGAAAGTTCGAGCGGATTAAAGAGCCCCAGGCTTAGGCCGAAACTTCGCGAGCCCACGAACGAAAGATCCAACAAACTTGTTAAGCCCAAGAAGCGCCCGACGGCTAACCAAGGGGCGCGTTAGTTCTGGGCCCAACCAAAAAGCGGCCGCCACAACTTGATTCGCGCGGGAGCACCGAGGCGGGAGGCGAGAAAGAGCGCGAAGCGAAAGGCCGGGCGGCGGCCGGGAGCGGATCGAAGATGAGCTCGTCGACGTCTGGCCGCGACGACGACGCGCCGGACCTCGTCTGCCAGATGGACTGTGTCCACGGCATGGTCGAGGCGCTCTCCTCCGCCCGCTGGAAGCGCCACCAGGTTTGTCTCGCTTACTCTCCTCGGGTTCCCCCACTTTTCACTTGCAACTCCTAATCCAAATCTCCCCTTCCGGCGGCGCAGGACGCGGTTATGGAGCTTTCGGAGCACGGGGTCGTGATCACCGTCGAGGAGAGCGGGTGCCTCCAGGCCAAGGTCTTCCTCAAGCGCGAGGTGAGCAGCGCTGCCCGTCAGGTGTTTGTGTCTATGCCTCGGTAGGCGTTGCTTACTTGACTTATTTCTGGGATCGCGTGGTATCGTCGCAGCTGTTCGTGGAGTATGAATACGCAGGCGAGGGGAGGGTGCGGTTCGGGCTCAGCCTGGGGCTTCTTGTCGATTGTCTCAACACGTTCTCATCGCCGGACATGCGTCCACCGTAGAGATCCGGTACCCTGGCCCTGATATGCAGCTCCTACTCAAGTATGTATGTCCTGTGGTGCTAATGGTTGTCTTGTTCCTATACGTTAATTGCATCCCGAGTAATGACGAGAATCTGTTGTGGCTCTGGCCCAAGCTAATTCCATTGAGGGCTGAACTATAGCATCGGAACTATTTTCTGCTGTATCTAATTGTGGTTCGAACATAATCCAGTGTATGGAACTTTAAGCATTTGAATTTTGGGATAACTGGACGGCAATAGCTTGTTCTCCTGCTCGTTGTAATTTTTTATGGGTTTGTTAGGCTAGATGGGCTTATTTGGTCAGGGAAGCTGCTGAAAGCCATGGGTGAATCATAATTTGGTTAATTATCTGCAGACACAAATCGAACTTAGCCAAAACATAGAGAAAAGATGCAATTGCCAGGATGCGGTTTTTGTCTTCCCTTATATTCTCATGTGAGGGACTCTGGTAATGTGAATGCAGATCAGTGGGATCCCCAGATGCATGTATGTATGCAGAAATCAGAACCAGAATTCCAGATACAGTCTCCTGGGATTTCCAGTTTGAGCATGCTGGGAATACTCCAGTCACTTTTACCGTTAAGGTATACCAATACGTTTATATGTTTTTTTTTGGGTGGCATATGTGTCAACAGTTTGTTCTTTTGGTGCACAAGAAATATTTGATCAAATTCCTGAAATGTGACAGTCAGCCATCCTGAAAGAATCAATCGATGACCTTGAGTGGCCAGGTTCCAGCATTCAGATTCAAATGCAACCAGATCCTCCATCGGTCATATTGAAATGCGAAGGGCATGGTGATTTGCAGGTTTGTAACATGTTGGCTTCTATTCTTCACTTATCTTCCATTTTTCTTACAACTCATGTCATTTATTAGTTACACCATTTTGCAGATTGAATATCCCTACTATGCAAATACCGATCTTCTTATTGCATTCCGATGTGACCGTGAAGTGTCATACAGGTACTTGTGCATAGAAGCTCAAATCATATCCTGTTTTGTGCTAATTTTCTGACCACACTGTTTTTTTTAAAGGTACAAGTACAAGTTTCTTCGCGCAACTACGTCGAATATTCCAAGTAGCGTCATGAAAGAAATCGTGGAACTAAGGTCCAGATTGGAAGAGGCGGGATGCTCAAAATCCAGCACCTGATTTCAGTTGCCAGGCCAGGTATGCCATACTACCGTAATATTGCTGGAGGAGAAGACCAGACAACCCGAATTGTTTATGTTGAGTTCTTTGTAAAGCCAGAAGAAGATGATAACCCTATAAATGACACTTAGCATTTTGTGGTCTAGAGTGTTATGATTGTCTCATCCTGTAGGGCTACATTGCAATCATAATTAATTTCTAGTTTCAGCTTTTGTTTGTAAGAAAAACCTAGTTTAAGTATTTAACCTGTGAATTCATACTGCTTCAATCATGTTCCTTTGCTACTAGCCTACTACTAGTCAAGTATCCTGTTGTTCCTAAATGGTTGAATCATAAGCTTCTGTCTTTGGATTATCAAAAGTCAGCCATTGGATTCTGACACCTTGTCAAAAGACAATAAAGTCTCGATCAGGCAATAATTATGAATGGCATATTTTTGGAATAAAGTTGTATTTGAAATGAAACCGGCCCCTTAGTTGTCAACAAAGATGTTTATCCCTAGCTAATTCGATGACCATCGATAGAATCAGAACTTTCAGACTTGCCAATGGATTGATATCGGCCTGAACCACTTTGATGCAGCCTTGATGCAACACGATATACTGTCCACAAATAAACCCATGTCATAGTTGATCTGCTTGTATCTTTGTTTCGTCATAACCCACCATTGCCATCAACGGGCCCCCAGTTCTCTATGGAATGGCCCATTAATCAACTGTTAGGCACTTCCATACGAAAACGTTGCATCAACTTTCTCCTTCCCTTTGTTATCGTTGCCTATATTCGTTTAGCAGCTCATAGTGTACTATGCTTTCTTGATTTGTTATTCTTGCATAGTTGCACATGATCACAACTGTTGGGCACAACAAGCACTTAAGTATGCAAAACGTGTGGACAAGGTATTGGTAACCATGACAGTGACACGGATGTCAACTAAGATCTCCGTTGGCGAAAAAGGGCAATAGACAGTCGGCGGCATCGCTTGCTTCATCACTGAACAATATTTAACGAGTAAAAGGTTGATGGAAAAGGACCACTACTTTCTGTTGGAATCCTGTTTCTTGTAACTTGTTAGGGGAAATGAAATATCTATCTAGTCAAGACCTTAACTTGGCAACAAAGAAGACGTGGTACGTAGCTCCAACGAACCGAATTAATTGATGCCAGAAGTACGAGATCCGTAGCCCTGCTTACCTTTCCCTTCTCAGAGCTCGCTGCTCCTACGCATTCGAGGTAAAGAAGCCTTCTCCTCCTGGAATCTACTACTCTACCTGCCTAGTGACAACTCACACTTCATCACTGCATTTGGGCAAAAGATCGGTAGTAGCTATGTCTAGACCTGATTGTCTATGAGATTACTGAAGCAACAGAGGGTAATGTTCTGAGCTAACTTGTGAAATGGGATATGCCGATTGAGTGACCCATGTGAGAATTCAAAGGGCTCCAACGGGATACACGTTCGATGTACCTAATGGCCTTTGTCCATTCCTGTGACTGCGAAATGGCATTTGATGTTACGAGATATCCACCTTTGAGGCGCATATTAGGAAAGCCCCAGTTCTGTCGAGTAAACATGATGGGGTCACTCCTGCCCTGTGAAAGCCGTGCTGAACTGCTGATTGAAAGCTGCATGCAACCTTGAGCATCGTAGTGTAATTTGGCCTGGAAGCAGGCGTGAACTTTCCATTGAACTTTCTTCCTGTGCTGCACATATTGTATTTATAAAACAGAGATGCTTTGGCAGGGGCTTTTTTTTGACAATGGACACTTTTAGTGGCCATGTAGATGTATATAGATGCCGCGTCCATATAACATAAATTCATAAGCGTGAATAATGCTGGGCATTGGAGCATTTCTGTTCTGGTGTTCGTCACTTTCACCCATAAATATCTCTGAGTGACCACAATTAGGCCCCCATGGGTTCGCATGTCTGAACTTACCACCACTTGGTACACGAGAAGCAAGCTTTTCATGTATGGCTACGTGTATAGCCGTATAGGTATGGTCACATTAACAACCCACGCACCACTTTGTCTGTGTACTCGTACTACCCCGTCCATGTGGATGTATCCATCAATGTATGGGCCCCACTTGTCAGCTGCACACTCCACGACATGTGTTGGCACGTCGTGGTAGCCAGGGCAAAGCACACATGCAGCGCACACGCCATGCCTTGTTTAGTTGCTTGCCTGCAGACGTGTTGAGTTGTTCGGTGTACTTGAGACTTGGACTGGGACCGGAGTCACCAAACTCCAACCTCTTCGGGTGCCATTAATGACCGACTCATGGAACGCAATCATCAAGATTACGATCCAATGAGGTGGCGCGGCAGGGGCGAAAAGCTCGCCGGCCTGCCTGCCGCGGTCCATCGCCGACGGCCTTGCTCCTTCGTTCATTTGCCGTTCTCCGTACGTGACTTCGCAGGCCCAGCGTCACATCCGTAAGAATATCTTGTCGACATTATAGTTGATGTTTCTGCTGCCTCTTTTCTAGCTAAACAAAATCTAGCATCTGTAGCTAGTGCTGTTTCAAATACCCTTGCTTAATAATCCTAACACGTTCTGCAGTATGGTACTTAATCCTAATTCGAGCATATCAGCACAACCGTCTCCATCATCCATCAACATGGTTTGCTGAAGGATCACCCACCGCATTTGTAAGGAGACTGAACAACAACTACGTACTTGATACCATAGGACGATGCAAAAGAACAGGTAATATCTCCTAAACCCCTAACACTCCACTAATTCCGAGAGGGACGTGACACGATCACACATGCAGTAGCAGCCTCCTGGCTTCAATGGCGCGAAACCAAGGCTCATTGGGCGTGGCATTTATTCAGTTATTGATTAATTGGAGTGTGGTGGCGGTGGTATTAGCGTAAGCCTCACTGTGCTCAGCTGCCCCGGCTCAATGATTGTACTAGCACCTACAGATGCAGCACACACTCACTTGCACCACCGCAGCTGGCACTAATGGCGTTTCAATTCACCGGCCGGCCTGTGGCATTGCGCCACCGCATGCACCTCATTTTTCCGATCATTCCCCCACCTCAGTCTGGGGGTGATTTCCACTGTAGATTAGAGAAATTTATGCGTTCATGCACGGCAGCGACATAGATCATGGATGAGATAATGAGGATTTCTTTTTCTGGAACACAGGAATTTCACTCGTGGAAGTCTCACGGTGAAGGAATTTTCTTAGATGCACTGATGCCCTGTTAGGACGATGTAGATTATGCCTCTAGCTTGCTATTGGTGTGGCTTTTAGCATGTGTACCGTGTACGTGCGGTTGTGCATGCGACTTGCCGTGTGCCGTGGACCATCCAAGCCAGCCAGTGGCTGACCAGCCATTGGGCGGCCGGTAGGTCCCACCAAGCACACTCTTTTTGTATCATTTCTAGCCTGTGCATTATAAAATTCTCATGCAAAATTTGCCCCCTCTCTCGATCTCTCTCAATATCATACTACTAGGTGACACATGCATCTGCAATTTCGGTCTCTTAAATGGGAAGTTGTTAAGTATGGGCAACGAGAGGAGAAGAGGGGTTCAAGTCAATCGTCCTTGAGACACGGGTGGTTACGTAGCAAATCAGGGCTTTCGGTGCTCCTCATTGCCTTGCCCTGTCTGCCTCCAGTCTCTACACCCTCTGCCCTATCATTTCCACTGGCACGGCACCATGCATCCTTGCACACGCAACAGCTACACTGTGCCGGCCACTTGAACTTAAAGCCTCTATCTATCTCTCCTCCTGATCTGGGGAACCAAGACTACTAGTAACAGCTTGATAACAAAGCATATAAAATTTTTGGTGATGTTCATGGAGAGGTGACCGACATTGGAGCTGGTGATCGACGACGAAGAAGAAGATTTGGTGGTTGTTTCTATCTTGTAGACATTATATACCGCTACATGGCCTATATATTAGACGTTACATCGATCAAGTTCCTGGAAGGAATAATTTGTAGTAAAGGAATTCGCTGGGACTGAATCCTACATAAATTTGTTGTTTTCTTCCTTTGAGGGAATGCATGAATTTTATGTCAATGCTATTCACTGAATGCTGCTCTTGGGCAGAGCTAAGCAAGGCCCTGCCAATGCTTCTGCAAACCTCCATTTGTTTGGTTATACATGTATCCAACTAATGGCGGGTTGCACATATAGGTCAGTCGTGCAGTGACCAGCTGATCATGCACATATAACTTAATTCCCAAATGAATTTACATTTGTTTATGCACAAACTGACAGCTAATGATGTCGTGTTTATATTAAATCGATGTACGTATGGATGCTTTGACGGAAAGGTATGATCATATCGACAGCTGATGAACCCCAGTGACCCAAATTGAATGCCGCCACCAACAAACAAGAACCGGTTAAGACATACTACCACTTACATGGTTGATTGGGTTTCCGGTCTAGCTAGTGTCCTGGCTAATTCCAGGATATTTCCAGATTAATCTGGACGCACGATGTTCTAGCTGATCTGGCTGCGGCTTAGATATTGCGCAGTGCTGATTGTTCTGTGCCAGCACCGATGGGTACCCTAATGACCAGTAAATGGTCTAGATCAATTAACACGTGACAGTTTTAAATTCTGTAAAATGAATTGGTGGTTGAAAAACAAATCAGATCCTGTCACATGACAGTCCTTTTTATAGTTGGTAATAAAACAAAATTTTAAAACGTTTTTAGTTGGTGAACAAACACACAAGAAGGCCACCCTCCATAATCATGTCCATGAATAAAAAGGAGGACAGTGCAGAGGAATTATGGTGAGATCTTTTTTCAGCCACCAACAAGTTCACCAAATCTCGTTGCTCCTGGCATAGTCCGAGTTCAACCTGCACAACAGGATTTGATGATGCCCCATTTTGGGCAACCTTTCTTGACTAGAGATTCCATTTTGGATTATCTTATTCTCACAACCACAATCAATTTATATATGGTACTACAGTCTAAATGAACTTAAAACATCGAAATAGTATAATAAGCTAAAGGTACCAAAACCATATCAGAATGTTTGATACACTGTCATCTGCTAATAGTACCCTAATAGTTCGCAATTAATAAAGTGTGAAGCAACATGATCTTTCGATTCATTCATGCATATCCATCAGACTCACAGTGCACTGGATCATCCGCTTAAATTCGACACAGATAAGAGCATGTTGCAGCCCTGCTCATGCTATTGATCTGCTCATGGGTTTCAACTTTCAACAGGGATGAACCTCTTATCTTATGCCCATGCCGCCAATGACTTTTGAAATTCGGATGTGGCGTTCCCCTGATGAGCAGACTGTAGCTTTCGCCTTTCGGGTAACCGCGTTCCTTAGCGCGTGAAATCGCTTTCCTCAGTTGATTGATGCAGATTCCTAATTATCCGGTTCTGGCCGACCATGCTCATCAGCCACAGATATGAGCTCCAGAAATGGTTCTGCAATTAGGTCGATATCTTATAGATCATTAACATTCTAAGGGCCTAGTCGGCTGCCCCATGCTGAAAATGGCACCTGCCTTACTGGTTAGGTGTTCATCGCTGTACTATTTAGCAATGTTTCTTTCACTCCTTTTTCTTGTTCTTTTAATGTCTAAATTAAAGCTTTACCCTTTTCTTCTGAGGGTGGATGTAAGCACACCAAGTGTCCTTCACATAGTAATTCTTGTCTGTACAACAGGATATTTCTATTTTAATCTAGCATGTGTGTAGACACCAGAATTTGGTACATTTGATCAGCAAAAAAATGTGTTGATCCGGAAATCACACACGCGGCCTGGGAGATCTGCTTAACTCCAGTGCAGGACCATAGCTCTTTGATTTCTTCGAGGGCGTGCCAGTCAGTTTGATCCCGCAACTGACAAGATAATGAGGTGACGTCGCATCGGCCGTTTAATCGAAATACAATGCCGAGCCGATACAACGAAAAATACATGATGATGTCGCATCGGCCACAGTTAATAGAAATAGAATTCTGGGCCGATACAACCGAAACACAAGATAAACAACCAGCTATACACTCTGGTAGAACCAAAGAACTATCTATCGGTTAAGCCACGTCACAGAACTACTCTGATAAAACCCGTAGGATCGGACCCAACCGAGACAGCAATAAGGTTCTATCAGAAATAATTAGGTGGAAGACTTAACTAATAAATGATCCAATGGTGACTCGAATATACTTGATCTATCTATACTATGTTCGTCGAACAGACACTGCGTAGGATCGGACTTAACCGAGACAGCAATAACAATGCCGATTCTTTTAACAGTTCTAGATAGATCTTGCATACCGGATAACTAGCAATCATGCCGACAAAACATTAGCAGATTCGATCGACTATACAGTGAGACAATTCGATCAAAGTATAAGACGAGAAGGTTACTAGAAGTCGGCATAATTACCGGGGTGATGAATCCTTATCTCACGCGGAGATCGGAGCCGATGCAGCCCGCTCGAGACAAGAACCCATCGAGGGAACAGGGTGGCGATGCGCCGAAGTTGTTTGATTGATCGAGAGATAGATTACAATGTGCCACGGCCCTTTATATTTATAGGTGGCGTGGACTTCGCGTACAAGAAAAGACTCCAGGCAAAACCAACTACGTACAAAGATATTATGCTAATCTATACAAGTCGGTTTGTTACTTCCTAAACAGGATAAATCATTCTTTATTCGGCCAGACGTACGCTGAGTAGCTTCCATATCTTCATGTACGCCAACACCAATATCTTGCTTTGTATAGAGTCCCGAATAAAATATTGCGGCCACGGTGCTAATCACGCTGGATTAGGAAACCACATACGTATTGTCCTTGTTTACCAACACCTTCCTTCATGTAAATAGCACGAACTCATCTCTGAAACATGTTGGACTCCTTCAAATGTACTGCAAGTACGCCTCGCATCAACCTTCTCAACATAACTGGAATTTACTGGAAAAGCGGCCAAATTGTGGTGTCAACACATGCCCCCCAGTTTCGGAGTATAAGATATTATATTCCGAAATTATCTCTTGAGCGATCTTGAGTGCCGATGCCCCCCAGTCTAATCAGAGTTCGCCACCAGGAGAGAAATCGGCTTCTCTTTTGTCATCAAGCTTGATCACCACATTAAAAATATCAATCGCCATCTTGGTGTCTTGATTGTCACATAAACAGCTCAATCAGCTCAGCCACATCATCACATCATCAGTTCTTTGTAGACACCAGAATTTGGTACATTTGATCAGCAAATTCCGTTGTCAACATAGATATGCCTCCCAATTTTGAATATAAGATATTATATTCCGAAATTATTTCCTTGCACAATCAAGTGCGGATGCCCCCCAGTCAAAGTTGGCTACAAGGAGGAAAATCGGCTTGATGCATCTGATCACCGCATTATAAAATCCATCACCTTGACGTCTTAATCAACTTAGAAGAAGCCCAATTAGTTTGTTGGCTTGAACATCAGAACAAGTGTCCAATCGGCTCAACTACCACATATCTTCCAAAGATACATTATTTTAATACTTGCCCATAAAGCTTCAACAGCCGATGCACTCCTAGTATTTTCCAAGAGCCGATACACAAATACTCCAACAGCCAATATAATCAGAATATAATAATGTAATAAGCAAGCCGATGCACTTTACCACCCATGCCGATGCTAACAGCTGAGCCGATGTACAAGTAATTCACCAGCCGATAGATTTGTCCATCTCTGCACCACCTGTACGTACAACTTGAATCTTTTTTTTTTGAAGGATAATATGGCAGGTGCTCTGCCTTTTCATTAAGAAGAAAGCAAAAGTCCATAGCAGCCATGGCTGCCCAGAAAAAAGCAAAAAAGAAACACAACAACAAACAAGTTCAAGCTAATGAAGCCGGCCAGGCATCTGACCAAGTTCAAAAGCTTAGCTAAAAGGGTGGAAAAGATGCGTTGGATCTGAGATAAAAAGAAAAAAACACACGTAGTAGGGACCCACTGAACTTCAGAGATAAATCAACTAGTTGTGATGTCCACATCCTTCCCAGTATGAGTGCTTTCATTCTTCGCCCTGCTCTTCGCGGACCAAACTCCTTGGCTGCTGTCGACCTGACACCCAAAGGAATGTCTCTATCTCCTCTTTAGCTAGCATGGCAACATGGAGGCTTGTTCTCGATTTTCCTTCGAAAGTTCTCCCGGTTTCTCTCCTTCCACACGTTCCACCAAGCATATAAGATTACTCCTGTGTGAAGCCTTTTTTTCCTCCCTTCCATCAACCGCACCATCCTGTTGAGCCACTCTGCTACTTCTTCATCCTGCCTTTGTTGTCCCTGGTAGCCTGCAAGATCAAACCAGGAAAAAATATGGTGTGTTACTTCCCGCGCAAAACGCAGTGAAGCACAAGGTGTTTGGTGGTTTCCGGCTCTTGGCTGCAAAGTGGGCATGTCGGATTAAAAGTTGGTCTGTTGTTAAGTCCACGTTTCTCAAGAATATCAGCAGTGAGAATTTTCTCATGCAAAACTGTCCACGCAAACTGCAGCACTTTTGGTTCTGCTAGTGCCCTCCAGAACTTCGACGTATCGAACGGTTTTGCGGCCCCTATGAACTGAGCTTCATACGCTGATTTTGAGGTGTATATCCCACTTGAGTACAACTTGAATCTTTGGATGATGGCCCGAGTTGCTGGACAAGGCAAACAAATCATAGACGATCTGTGGATAGTACAAATATCTTCTGGTTGCCTCCAAATTATTCAGCCGATGAAAATAGCACACCAGCCGATGGTGAAAACCAACACCGCAGCCGATGGTAGAAAATAACAATTAGCAGCCGATACACGAACAATATAATAATCCAACGGCTCGATGCCCAAATAATCCAACAGCAGATGCACTCATCCTCCACAAGCCGGCCGATGCATGCACTTTTGACAATATAATAATCCAAAAGCAGCCAGCCGATGCATTATCATCCGACGCACAAACATATTCCAATTTCCAGGCTGGCAATTAACAATAAATCTAACTTCTAATCAGGTGATTAAAATACGGGTACTTCTGTTGCTCACCAGATGATAGAAGACGTGTCCCACCGAGCGTGCCAAAAAATGTGTTGATCCGGAAATCACACACGCGGCCTGGGAGATCTGCTTAACTCCAGTGCAGGACCATAGCTCTTTGATTTCTTCGAGGGCGTGCCAGTCAGTTTGATCCCGCAACTGACAAGATAATGAGGTGACGTCGCATCGGCCGGTTAATAGAAATACAATGCCGAGCCGATACAACGAAAAATACATGATGATGTCGCATCGGCCACAGTTAATAGAAATAGAATTCTGGGCCGATACAACCGAAACACAAGATAAACAACCAGCTAAACACTCTGGTAGAACCAAAGAACTATCTATCGGTTAAGCCACGTCACAGAACTACTCTGATAAAACCCGTAGGATCGGACCCAACCGAGACAGCAATAAGGTTCTATCAGAAATAATTAGGTGGAAGACTTAACTAATAAATGATCCAATGGTGACTCGAATATACTTGATCTATCTATACTATGTTCGTCGAACAGACACTGCGTAGGATCGGACTTAACCGAGACAGCAATAACAATGCCGATTCTTTTAACAGTTCTAGATAGATCTTGCATACCGGATAACTAGCAATCATGCCGACAAAACATTAGCAGATTCGATCGACTATACAGTGAGATAATTCGATCAAAGTATAAGACGAGAAGGTTACTAGAAGTCGGCATAATTACCGGGGTGATGAATCCTTATCTCACGTGGAGATCGGAGCCGATGCAGCCCGCTCGAGACAAGAACCCATCGAGGGAACAGGGTGGCGATGCGCCGAAGTTGTTTGATTGATCGAGAGATAGATTACAATGTGCCACGGCCCTTTATATTTATAGGGTGGCGTGGACTTCGCGTACAAGAAAAGACTCCAGGCAAAACCAACTACGTACAAAGATATTATGCTAATCTATACAAGTCGGTTTGTTACTTCCTAAACAGGATAAATCATTCTTTATTCGGCCAGACGTACGCTGAGTAGCTTCCATATCTTCATGTACGCCAACACCAATATCTTGCTTTGTATAGAGTCCCGAATAAAATATTGCGGCCACGGTGCTAATCACGCTGGATTAGGAAACCACATACGTATTGTCCTTGTTTACCAACACCTTCCTTCATGTAAATAGCACGGACTCATCTCTGAAACATGTTGGACTCCTTCAAATGTACTGCAAGTACGCCTCGCATCAACCTTCTCAACATAACTGGAATTTACTGGAAAAGCGGCCAAATTGTGGTGTCAACAATGTGCCAACAGAACATTTCCATTCACAGAAAGCAAAGATTCAATGTTTACACCCTTATAGCAGTCATATTATAATTTGCTGGATTTTAAATATGCAGAACACCAGGCTTTTTGGCTCGTACAACTCCTGCCAGGAACAACTTGTCTCTCTGACAGGTACCATTTGCCAACTAAGTTTTAAGATAAGAAACAGTATGGTGGGTGTCCAACCTTTTACTCCAATGTTCTTACGGCTCACAATTTCAATATGCCTAAATCTAGTAGTTATTTTCTGAGTAATTTGTTTCATATTTAGATTGTGTCTTCCAAAAAGTTAAAATTTCGTTATCTGTTCAAGACATCCAATGTTCTAACGTGAGTGCTGGTAATTATGTTGTTACCCTTTATCTTTGTAACCTTGATTGAGAGCGATTTGCAAACTCATCGACACCTCTCTGTCTACCTTCCAAGCCATAGTACTAAAAGCTCAATGCTAGAAATATTCAGACAGTACATTCTGTCCCCTGTTCACAAGCTTCTTATCAAATCATCTACTACCGCACTAGCCTTAGCTCTGAACTTCGACTCCGTATCTAGTACGTAGTAGTATGGTCCAGTACTACTCTGAACTCTCTTTATCTAAAATTATACTGTAAGTCACAGTCGTACTGTATAAGTAGCTCATAAAATCAACGTCAACACTGTTGCGCCATAACAGATTGTACATTCTCAGTCACTTCCCGGGCCTGTTAACTGTCCAATCAGTCTGTTTCTGATGCGCGTAGGCACACCAACTTTTATCAGCAAGAAGATGCTCATGGCTGTTTTCAGAGGACAAATACAGATGAGTTCAGCCCCTTCAGACACGACGTAGATCAACCTTTTCGCCTGATCATTGCCACTTTACACGTGCAAGATAAATAGTACTACTAGCTTCGATCAGTTTATCCCTAGAAAAGATGAGCAGAGGACAAAACCATGCGAGCCGCAGCCTGAAGAAGAGGAAGTGTAAAATGCACGGGAAATTTGTTGGAGGTCATTTCATATCCCATCTCTAACAGCATGACTGTAACTGGATTTTGTCATGGCAGGCACCATTACCTCCTGGTTGGAAAAGGTCGAGACACTTGCAACACTCCCAAACCAAAGCGCTGGCCGGCAGCCGAGGCCCGTGCGTGTGCAATTGGCCGTCGGTGGCCACTTGGATTCGTCCGTTACGTGCGTGCAACGCGTGATCCGCGGCACGGGGTCGCCGACCGCCGCGTTCCTGAGCACGCCATTGCGGCGCCTCGCCGGAAAAGGCAAACGGAGACGCTGCTGCTTCGACAGACCCAGCAGCGCTCTTCGACAGATAGCTTTTGGACGAGGTCCTTCTTGCCAACGACATTTCCGAGCCGGCCTGAACTGTCCTGATTTCCTGAAGCCATGCGCAGCAACAGTGCTAGTCCGAACTGGATTGACGCCGAATCAATCTGCCAGGCTGCGCTGCACGCCGATTTAATTCTCTGGGCAGGATTGGAAGAACGACGCCGCCCGGCCATGGCGAAACGCGGTGTTAGTTCGGAGGTTTTGGTGAAGACGGCCATGGTCAACAAGTCAACGTGCACGCTGCTGCATGAGCATGAACACAATCTGCAGTCTCTGCTCAACTGCCACCCACCACTCACACTGACATGATAAAAACTGTTAGGTGCTGCTCCGGATACTCACAACCGTCCCGGGCCAAAAAGCTTCCAAATGTCAACGGTCACCATTGCTCTCGCTCTGTCTTTTATAAATTAAAAACAAAATGTTCTATGGCTGGCCAAATTTACTGAAAATTCACATTGTTTTATTTTTGAGAATTTTTTTTGAAATTGAGAATTGAAAGGGCGTACACTGTCTTCAAAATTTGGGTGTATATAATTCTGCAATGTCAAATAGAAGTCTTGACGCGCACAAAATAAAGCCCGAACATTCTTTGTGATTCCTTGTACAAAAAAATCCAGTATAAGTAATTTGTAACACGACAGGTGCTAGATCATCCAAGAATTAGTGTTTTCGGGACTACACATAAACATTCTTCAAATTGCTAAGCAAATGAGAAGTTTGCAATTTTGTAGCCCCTGTAGGAAGAACATTAATAGCATGAAATCACAGAAATAAGAATGAATATCTTTCGTCTCTCGTCCTCCCCCGAACTCTCTCGTCCTGCTACAGTAGATCGAGGGAAAGAAGGGAGGAGCCGTCCCCGCCGGCGGAGGAGTCGGTCTCTGCCGCCTCCGATGGCCCTTGAGGCGTCGCGAGGTGGTAGAGGCCGTCGTCCTCTCGCCGGCTGGTTGGTTAGGTCCTAGGTTAGGGTTAGGTTTCTCTTTCTCTAGGTTTAGGTTTCCGGTCGGCGGCGGCGAGGTGGCGGCGGCGGCGTCGGCAAGTCGGAATAAGTCCTTCCTAGCTTCTCCGTCCCCCGCTGGTGCTCCGCTCTGGCACCGGCGGCGAGCTTGTGGAGGTGGGGCGCCGGGAGCGACGCCCCTGTTTAGGAGTCCATCGACGGTGATGCCAGAGCTCGGTGAGTTCTTGCGGTTCCCGTCCTTTTGCTTCGGGGATTCAGGGCGAGCTGCCGGGTTTGTGGAAGATTGGTGGCTGAATCGAGCTCGATGGTACCTCGGCGGCTCTGGTCGTCGATGGCGAGCGAGATTCTGGGATCCGGGAGGCTTGGGGCGCGTCCCCGGTCGATGCGCGACCGCCTCTGGCTTTTTCTACTTCGACTCCTTTCAAAGCCCTTGGGCGATGGGGCTTCTCCGGATCTACGGCGGCTTGGAGGTCTTCGTCGACGGCGACGTCCTGCGACGGCAATCTCCGGCGACGATGGCAAGCAGGGGAGATGAGGGCCTTGTTGTAATTTCTTTTTCTTTGAGGGGCTTCTCTGCAGTTTGGTTGGGACAGCTGTCCCTGTATCCTTGTTGTATGTACTCATATTTGTACGCGTCTTTGTACGTTTTCCTTAATCAGTAATACAGGTACGTATTATCAAAAAAGAATGAATATCTTTCGGATATCCTTTCTATCATGGGTGACAAATATTTCACTGTTGAAAATGTAGCTTAGGTACGTTGAATGAAAGGAGACATTACTGTACAAAAGATAGGGCATGGCTCGTGTCCAGTAAAAAATAATAGTAACAAAAAATAATATATGAGCTAAACAGAGGTTCTCTTTTGTATGACATATGATACAATGTGAAACACACTAAACATAAGTGAGCATACTTTGCTTGTACACATTAAACATACGATCAAATTGATGACAAACAAAATATTATGAGTAGAGGTGAAATAAAGCAACATGAACATTCGCTGAACTCATCCAATCCAATTTCAATTTGCAAGTATGTGGCCATATGTTTCGCTCAAAGATTATTACAACGAAACATCGATGGTGTCATAAGTAACTTACTGAAAATATAAACAACTAACTTTTCATAAGCATATCACTTTAGTTTACCACACTAATATAACTTATGAGGACCATGAAACAATATAATTATTGTCTATATTTTTTTCCTTTCGTAGTACAAGTTGCATAACATGTACCTATCCTAGTAAGAAATACCTAGCAATGCATAAGAATTCTCGCTTTCCGTACCCCGACCCGTACGTGTGACTAAGAAGTACTAGTAGCATCACAAGAGTTTATCTTATTTTGATGCCACTTTCAATAGCCCATTAAATTTGAGTCTATTGAGAGTAGATGCATATTGCCATTTTGTAGCAAAATTACATGAGTTCGCTTGTCGTTCTCATCTTGGTTGTCGTAATTTTTTGCTTACTTGCTAAAGTCAATTCTGTCATGTGTGACAACAATGAAAGCTTAGAGATAGAGGTTGAAAATACCATGTCTATTAAGTAATAAAATGATAAGGAAAGCACTATTTAATAGATTTTTCATGTTATTACTAAGCAGATTTTTCAAACTCGGATATTAAGGGTTTTCTTCCTAATAGATATTTTGGTTAAAAATCTTACTGGTTGAACTTCTATTGCACGGGTACAATATGACATATATACCATTTCCAAAATTATACAGTGTTTAACATTTATGCAAGAAAGTTGGCTAGTAAGAGGTACAATAACTCGACAATTTATTAGAGAGCTGAAGATGCATTCCAAACCGGTAGCATGTGTAATGTATAATTGTGTTGCAAATCGCAAATATGATTAGATTTATGAAATCGTTCAATTTAGAATTCAAAACAACAAATGCAAACACACGGACAACACATGTTTGAAAATAGTGAAAAAAAAGCAACACGATTACCACCATGGAGTTGTTTTTTTTTCCCCCTTCTTTGTAACACACATGGAAGAAACTTGTAGGTGCGGTAACCTATGTACTGTGCTCCAATTTGCATTTGAACCATGGCAAGGCAGCGAGCACCGACCTGGACCCAGAGACCGGCATTGCTGCAAATTTCCTGCGGGCTTTGCTTGTATTTCCCCATTGAATTGATCACTCCTCGGCCAAAAACAAGAAGGGTAGAAACGATGATGAAGCGTTAACCCTGATGATGATCACTTGATCAGGAGAGCCCAATTAAATGGCGTTGGATGGATAGCTTTCACCAGCACGCTTCCAAGGTCGCCCACACTCTCTCTATTTAACCCAACCAAACGCTTTGCCCGAACCGAACGCACACAAGAAAGCTCGCGCAAGAAACCAAACCACCCGCCTCCAACCGCGCTTAAATGCGCGCCAAATTGATTTTTTTTTTCCTCCGCCTTTCCTCCTCGAGGTAAACGACCCTCCCGGTGTCTCATCGCAAACGCCTCTCGTTTACTCTTCTTTACAAAAAGGCAGCTCGCAGCTGCTGCTTGCTCTCCGTGTGTGTTGTGCTTACCTAGCTCAGCCTGACAGCCCAGCCGGCGTCGGTTGCCTGCCGCTAGCTGCTCGCCGTGGTCGAGAGAGAGGCGCAGCAATGCACATTGCCAGCTGCGTGTGGCCAGAGAAGGCAGCCATGGGGAGCGGCGGCGGCGGCGAGTGGGCGGCGCGGCGGGTGTCGGTGGCGGCGCTGCTCGCGACGGCGGGCGGCGCGCTGAACTGCGCGGTGAGCTTCGTGGTGTTCTCGTTCCTTGACGTGCTGGACATGGTGCTGTGCGTGGTGTACAAGCTGGTGGACTACGCGGTGGAGGCGGAGTGGAAGGCGTGCTACTGCACGGCAGCGGCGCGGGAGGGGGGCGGCGAGGCGAAGGGTATCCTGGCTTCGACGGCGGCGCCGGGCCCCAAGGTGGTGCGGCTGTCGGCGTCGTCGGCGAAGATGCAGCTGGAGGACGTGTCGGACACGCTGTACGTGCGGCCGTCGCTGCTGGCCGACGCCACCAAGAAGGCCGGCCCAGCGGCGCCGTCGCTCACCGTCAGCCCCGCCATCGCGGAGATGATCCGCGGCAAGATGGACCGGCAGCCGCGGCACCAGCACCAGCAGGAGCGCCGCCGTGCTGGTCCGACTGCGACTGCAAGGTCTGCCACGCGTGGAGCGCCGCGCCGCGCTCGGCCTCCCACCTCTACGTCCACGTCCAGGCGCCAAGTGAGCCTCCCGTCTCTCCGGAGGTGGAGGACGTGGTGTTCATCCACGGGTTCATCTCTTCGTCGGTGTTCTGGACGGAGACGGTGTTCCCGGCGTTCAGCGCGGCGGCGCGGGGCAGGTACCGGATGTTCGCGGTGGACCTGCTGGGGTTCGGGCGGAGCCCCAAGCCGGCGGACTCGCTGTACACGCTGCGGGAGCACGTGGAGATGATCGAGCGCTCCGTGCTGCAGCGCTACCGCCTGGGCTCCTTCCACGTCGTCGCGCACTCGCTCGGCTCCGTCCTCGCGCTCGCGCTCGCCGTCAAGTACCCCGACGCGGTCAAGTCGCTCACGCTCCTCGCGCCGGTGAGTTTAGTTTGTTGTTGCTGTTAGAGCTCCCACTGATGGACACATCCACTTCGCTTCACTTGAATCACTTCACTGAAAGAACCAATAATTAACGTGACGTCGCATGCGAGTCAACACCACCACCACCACCACCTGTAACCGCGGCGGCCACTTGAAAGCTCTTTCTTCATCGCTCTCTTGGATTTGACAGCACTGTGCATGCATGTCCCTCTCATCTGTTCGTGCGCAAATCAGTTTCTTTATCACATTTGGTTTTTGAACAAAAAATTGACTGATCACAACCAATTGTTTTTGGCTAGCCCTACTTCCCTGTGCCCAAGGAGGAGGCCGGCGCGGCGACGCAGTACGTGATGCGGCGCGTGGCGCCGCGGCGGGTGTGGCCGCCCATCGCGTTCGGGGCGTCCATGGCGTGCTGGTACGAGCACGTCAGCCGGACCATCTGCCTCACCATCTGCAGGCACCACCGCGTCTGGGACCGCCTCTTCAGGATCGTCACCAGGAACAGGTTCGTAACACTCCTTCTCTCTTCTTGTCTTGCTCATGGGAGTCATGGCAGCATGCAACAACCGCTGCTCAGCTCCTCTGTTTTCCCCTGCTTCCTTACTCTGCACCGCCGAGTGCCGAGTGTGGTTGGACTCTGGACTCCCTCTGACTCGCACGCTCCGCCGCTCTGCTCTGCTCTCACCGAGTCACCGCAGGCAACAAACACAAACAGAGAGACAGATCCCACAGCACCGCATAGTACACGAGTAGAAAAACTCAATCTAATTCCTCTGTTCACATGTATAGCCAGGAGGAGTTTTTAAAACACATATACTAGTTCGCATTGAAACCGGCAGACGTGGCACAGCTGTCCACTGATATTTGCTCGCACGACAGCGAGCGTGAGATACTGAGATTAGTTCGTTGCAGAAGATTAGCACTAGAGAAACAGAGGAGGGGGTGGTGACGGCAAAATTTGAAATTATTCCCAGCAATCGCTGTCGTCTCCTTAAATGGTCACCACTGAGCCTGAAAATGCTCTTCTCGGACGCAGACACCGACCGTCCGTTCGTCACCAGAACATAATTTAATCATCTTGATTCCAAGTAATCCGCTCGCAACCGTAGTCGCCCTCACCCTACTACGGTCTGACTGACATAGGAACAAACAAACACACACGGGCCGTGCGACGCTTACGTTTCGTCAGTGCCACACGTACTAGAGCATTTGGTAACGCTTGTTGGTAGCCAGTGTGCGCTGCACCTGCCGCGCGACAGCGGGCGTCACCAACACCATAGTATGTATGGTACCCAACCCAACCCAACCCCTGCCCTCAAAAAAAAAAAAAAAAAAACCCCAACCCCTTGATTAGTAGTAGTACACCGAGCGATCGAGTCCTTGCTCGCCGTAGCAGCCCGGGATTTAGTGCGACGTGCACGGCGGCGACGGCGACCCGTGCCTAGATCGGCGGCCAAGCCATAAACCCGGGGCCCCCAACCACGACGGCGACCCGCAATTATTTGGCGTAGATAGAAATCGCGTGCCGTTTCCGTACGTAGCTCCGATCGCTAACACCTTCTTCACCTGAAGCGGCGCGGCGGGGAGAAGGAAACCGGCAGCTTTTGGTGGTGCTTTCGACCGGGGGGCGTGGGGAGATTGGGCCGGATATAGATTTCCTCCTCTCCTCTCCTCGGTCCGTGTGGCGGCCACTCGCGGTGGTCCGCTCACTCCGGTGTCGTTCTGACCGTGAGGTAAACAGCGCAGGTGGTGCTTTGTCATGGACTCACCTAAACCTAATGATCTAGTACAGCTATTAACACATGTAACTTGAGGCCAAAGGCTCCTCCCTCTCCGTACGTAGTATACCAGCGCACAGATCGTTTCGTTTTCCTATCAGTAACCGTCCTCATTACAATCAGGAGAGTGAACATAGATTTTCAGGCAGACATGGAGGGACACGGTAGAAGTACCACTAGCAGTCCTGTACTGTAGTAGTACTACTGGTGCAAGTTGCTATGCTAGCAGAAGGTTCCCTGCGAGACATACTACTACTGGTGCTAGGACAGTGGGTCCGTCGTCCATCCATGTTGCATATGCATGGTCACTGACGCGACGCGATGAGATCCGCTGCTCATCTCGTCTGGTCGAGTCGTTAATTTGGTTCGGAGTTGCAAATTTTATTACTACCAGTACCGGATTGCGCAAGTACACATGGTCCCAGCCAAGGCCGAGGGTCATGGCCCGGGGGGTGGTGGGTCGCCGTGGCCAAACGGGTAGCCAAGATTTTCTCGTTATACTGCCTCCTCCTGTGTTTTTGTGCCATGCATCATGACACGATCGATTAATGAGTAACCCCACCACCACCAGTACTGGTACTGCTACTAACTTGTGAGATGCTCGGGTGTGCATGCAGGGTGCGGACGTTCATGATCGAGGCGTTCATGTGCCACACCCACAACGCGGCGTGGCACACCCTCCACAACATCATCTGCGGCAGCGCCGCCCGGATGGACGCCTACCTGGACGTGGTCGCCGACCAGCTCGCCTGCAAGGTGGCGCTCTTCCACGGCCGCGACGACGAGCTGCTCCCCGTCGAGTGCACGCTCGCCGTCGGCGCCAGGGTGCCCCGCGCGCGCGTCACCGTCTACGACCGCAAGGACCACATCACCATCATCGTCGGGCAGGAGGAGCTCTTCGCCGCTGAGCTCGAGGCCATTTGGAGGAGCGCCGCGGACTAATAAGGTTCTCACTAGTGTGTTTGGTAACAGATGACCAACGGTGCACAGCAGAACTACAGATCATTCATTCATGGCCGCGCCAGAATGCAATAACGATCATTATATTGCTCCTGCATATTCCACTACAATGCCCTCCCAGTCCGTATAGGATATTGAGCAAATTCTACCCCACACCATTTCCAAGAGTCAGTCATATATAGCTTTCTTTCTTTCTTTCTCTTTTTTTTTTCTTTACTCTTCTTTTTTTTCCACCATGTGGTACCAAAAAAAAAACCTGGAGTAATGAAAGTGTCCTGCATCATACGGGTCTGTCTGTATTAATTGTCCCATTGGAGCAACAAGTTGTGTTCATCATCGGCTTGTCGATGGACGATGGCCACCCCATCAAGAAATTGTAACATACTATGGACGTCAAAGCAGAATTAATAAGCTGCAGAAGTTGGTTCTTCCTGAGGTGGATGTCTCGTACTACAGCAGTACCACGACTTGATTGTCGAGGCGTCGTGAGCTGTGACAGCCTTTGTAGAAACGATTCTGCAATTGTTATGGAGTACCGGAATTGAATGGACCGAAAGGGACTAATTCGATTCTTCACCAAAGTGTATCTATCTCTGGTTCTACAACTAGGATATTTTTGTTGCGTGCTCGTTTTCGTATCCCTTAGCTGATGCGAAAGATCCCACCAGTTCGGTTCAGGAGGAGCTCGCGCTCCTACTGATTATATTAATTTATAAATATGAAGAGTCTTCCAAAACAAATCACGTAAAAGAAGGAAATGAACTGCAAACAAAAGCCTAGTTTAAGTTTTCTAGCCATTACCAATGAGAGGGTGGTAGCTTTGTTTTGCTCTTGGATAACATGGCAAATTCCTTCTTGAAGCATCTTCTGCACTCTTTGTTTACTCCTGTTCTTGGGGGGAAATTATAAGGAGGACTTTATCCTTGCCTTCTCTACTCTGAAA